>SJYQ01001638.1:551056-565306 GCA_006410935.1 Redunca redunca | reverse complement strand
GAAGCTCCAAGCCCCTTGCACTGCATTTAAACACTTGACTAAGAGAAGTTTTTTTAAAAAAGAAAATCATAGCAAAGATTGGAGGAAATTCATTTCCCTGAATATTTCTCTGTGCCTATGTCTCTGCCTTGGTCGACTTACTCCTTAATCTCTCTCTCTCTCTCTCTCTCTCTCTCATTCTCTCTTTCAGACACACACACACAAACACACGCATCTTACCTAACCATGTATTTCCAAATAGGGACATTGGTTGAGAAAATCTAAGAAGATTAACAGGAATTGGGGGAATCTCTAGGAAGCAGATCCTCAATGGCTGAGAAATGTCTTTTCACCAGTAACTGAGGCAGATTTCTATGTCAATAAAGCATAGAAGAAACTTAATCAGCTCAGTCTGCTATATTTCTCTTGCGTTCTATTATTAACCATTGCCAGAAGAACTTGTTTGTCTGCTCTCTGTGGGCTCTTGGGTTTGCTAAAGAGGACAGTGGCAATGCCTTAGATGCATCTATTTCTACAGAGATCTGCCTGGGTTCGCAGAACTCTAATTAAATACCCTGAGCTTCAGGGCACGGGTTAGGACTGCCAGACAGAGGGACTTGAGCTCTAATCTGTCTTAAAACCATGTCCCTCATCTCCCTCCTCCCTACATCCCAGTACATGTGCTCGGAAGTGAAAGAAATGGGGCAGTGATGTGGTTCAGGGGGTGTGGAGAGCCATGCTGCAGGGATGGTCAGAGAGCTGGCATTTCCCACATCTCTTGCTCATTTTCACTCTCATGACCACCCGATTCCTAATCAGACTTTAGATGCCTCATCGACTTCAGATATTTTGGAATGAGGTGTGGCAGAGGGTAAAGTTGCTATAATTCCACCTGCCACATGATTGCAGGAAACTCAGTGTATTTCCCTGCCTTCTCCAGGTAAAAATAAAATTGACCAAGAGGGTCTCTTCAAAGTAATCGACTTATGCTGCCAAACCCTACCTGCTGTCTGCTCAGAATCCTGGACAGGGGCTGTTCTCTCCCTTTTGTATCTACTGGAGGGCACACACAGATTGGGGAAATGGCTATTTTTTAAAGAGTTTTTTTGTTTTTTTTTTTTTAATGTTAACCATTTTTAAAGTCTTTATTGAATTTGTTACAATATTGCTTTGGAATTTTCTTGTGTTTTTGGTTTTTTGGCCACAAGGCATGTAGGATCTTTAGCTACCCAATTGGGGATCAAACCCACTGATTGAAGGTGAAGTCTTATCCATTGGACAGCCAGGGAAGTACCAGAAATGGCTATTTGAATCACTTATCTATTTTGTATTTTCCCTGCAATTGGAACAAGCACAGTACGTTTGTTCTATGTACTATATATGAAACAAGTAGATTTATGTGACGTCCTATAATATCTGCTTCTACCTGGATGGGGTGAAAATACATGTGGGGTAGCACTCTGTCATGCAGCCTGCCATCAACACTACACATGCTCACTTCTCACCAGTCCTCATTGCTGAGCATCTCTCTAAGCAAAGAGCTACGTCTAACATGAAAGGGGCTTCTATCAGAGAAACAGATGAGCTTGTTCATGAAAGGAATGAAACCGGAAGCCACTGATGAGCTATTGTATCGTTGTTGTTTTTTAGTCACTAAGTGGTGTCTAACTCTTTGTGACCCCGTGGACTGTAGCCCTCTAGGATCCTCTGTCCGTGGGATTTTCCAGGCAAGAATACTGGAGTGGGTTGTCATTTTCTTTATCAGGGGATCTTCTTGACCCAGGGATTGAACCCTCACTTCCTGCATTGGCAGGCGGATTCTTTACCACTGAGCCACCAGGGAAGCCCCTTCTGTGTCATAAATGAGTACAAATTGCAGGGCTATTTACAGTTTCACGTGGCACAGAGCCCTGGAATTGTGTCTATCCAGTTATCCCATTCGGAGGACTTTTCATTAAGGGGTCTAGCTATGGCCAGAACCCATTTGGAAACTGGACATGAGAGTGTGAGCCTACTATAAATGTTAGGGTGCTGTGTTGTCTGAAACCAAATTGTGATTCAAGTCTTTAAAGAAGAACCAGTTTCTAAAGAAGAGAAGCTTAAAATTTAGACTCATCACAATGATTGTGGGCTGGGTGGGAGCAGAACTGAAATAATATGTTAAATTCCCATTATAGTTGTTAGGTTAGTTTCACTTTCCCAGAAAAAGTGAAATCTTGCTGAAAAGCTGAGACCATGGGTTTTTATGAGCTTTGAACATCTTTTGCATAGTTATTTGACATCTAAGTATATGGCACAGCTATACTTATATTGCTAAGGACATGCATAAGCATAGTTTCAAGGACTTATAAGTTAAGGACATCTGCAAATAACCACAATTTATTTATCTCATTTAAAATGAGTATTTTTTGAAGAGAAAGACAAATACATATGATATCACTTATACATAGAATCTAAAATATGTATTTCACAAATGAACTTATGTATGAAACAGAAGCAGCCTCAGAGATATAGAGAACACACTTGTGGTTGCCATGGGGGAAGGGGGTTGGGGGAGGAATAAGGTGGAAGGTTGGGGTTAGCAGATGTAAGCTTTTTATCTAAATAGAATGGATAAACAACAAGGCTGTATTGTAGAGCACAGGGAAGTATATTCACTATCTTGTGATAAACCATAATGGAAAAGAATATGATAAACACACACATATATATGTAAAATTGAATCAATTTGCATACAGCAGAAATTAACACAGTATTGTAAATCAACTATGTTTCAATTTAAAAAAGAAAGAAAATGAATACTTAGCTTTATTAAATTTTGTGTAAATATAAAAAATGCCCCAAATTTAGTTATATCATAAGTTAACATTATGAGATTCCCCCCTCCAACTTAACATGTCAGCTTTGTTTTCTTTAAACTCAACTAAGTCTTGTGTTTAGATTACTTTTCTCTAAACCACCTTTGGCTGCTTATTCTGACAGAGCTTAGTTTGTAGCTGGAAGTAATTTAAATAGCTCAACAAAGAAAACAATGCTTGATTTTGTCTAAAAGCTTTTGGTCATCAGTCTTATGGAAAATTCAAGTATTGACTAGAAGAAATAAAATCAGCTTTCATCACACAGACCTGAACATGAAGTTTCAGCTACTCCAACAAAAGTAAGAACTGTAACCTCAAGGGGGGAAAATGGACAATAGGTTTGTTTCGGCTTGTGGAATTTCCAGGGCAATTCCCACAGCACCACATGTCATGGGACAACATGGAGTTATTATCATCCCCAATTTACAGACAGGAACACTGAGGTATGGAGAGGCAAAAGTGTTCCATGAGGCCAGGAGCAGCCAGACCTGGGATCAGACCCAGACAGTCTGGCTCTGGTATCCAAGCTCCTATTCACATTCTGACTCGAGGACCTGCTGGGCTATCCAGCACCCAGGTGACCTTGAATCTTTTTTTTTTTTTGGTTGCCCTGTGAGTCTTTTGGGATCTTAGTTCTCAGTGAAAGTTCAGAATTCTAACCACTGGACCACCAGGGAATTCCCAAATGACCTTGAATCTTAAATGTGCCCTTATGTATCATGGAATAACACTGTGGAACTTGTGAATATCAATGAGGTGGTCAATATGTTGTCAAGGTATATTAACCTGGGCTCTAGAGGTTGAGGGCTTACTTGCTGGCTTAGACAGTAAAGAATCTGCCTGTAATTTGGAACGCCCGGTTCAATCCCTGAGTCAGAAAGATTTCCCTGGAGATGGGAATGGCTACCCACTTCAGTATTCTTGCCTAGAGAATTCCATGGATAGGGAACCTGGCTCACTACAGTTCATGGAGTCACAAAGAGTCAGACCCAACTGACAAACTAACATTTCCACTCTTTCTTCACTAGAGGTTAAGCATCTTACTCTGCCAGGCTAGGCAGTTCTGTGTGCATGACTCTACCTGGGCTGCCCAACTCCTTGCCCCCCTCATGCCCCCTATACACCACCCTTCTGGTGAGCTGCCCTCCACACCATTAGCATCTCTGTCCCCTCCTCTTGTCACTTCTTCCACCTGAAATGTTCCCTCTAGGAATCCTGGATTGTCCACTCTTAATGGACCACATTCATTTCATGATTCCAAACAGCAGTGGCACACACTGTCTTGCTCCTGAGTCCTGTCTACGCCTTCTGTATGTTTGCATGTTATCTTCCCAACCAAAGTGCAAGATCTCCAAGTGCCGACTAGGAGGCTGATTACAATATCTAAGGTGCCTAGCACAGATTTCATTTCCCAGTGGGTGAAGGTACTACACATTGAATTCTGATTGATCTGACTGTATCACTCACGGATGCCCTAACCACCTGGATCACTGTTATTGATCACTGTATTCCAAAGCTCTTGTAGATCTCACTCCACATTTTATTCACTGTTACCAACTCATTATTCTTAATTCCCTAACAAGAGTGCTGTAGGGTAAATGATCCCCAAGACAGCAGGTTCAGAGCTTTAGAGGCCAGGCAAACCCATACATATCCAGGTGGATCCTGCATTTTGCAAACGGATGACAAGTATAAACATTCAACACATGCAAATTTATTCTTCATGGTGTTAGAATTTGATTTGAAGAGATGTATCTGTGAGAAAGATGATAAGTAATTTTTGATGTATTTTTTTATTGAGATATAGTTGCTTTACAATGTTGTGTTAATTTCTGCTGCACAATGAAGTGAATCAGCTATATGTATACACATAGCCCCTCCTTCTTGGATCACCTCCCCCTCCCCAGTTCCCCCCTTCTAGGGCATCGCAGAGCACCAAGCTGAGCTCCCTGTGCTATACAGCAGCTTCCCACTATCTATCTATCTTACACATGGTGGTGTATATATGTCAATCCCATTCTCCCAATTCACCCCACCTCCCCTTCTCCACTGAGTCCAGACGTCCATTCTCTACAGCTGCCTGTCTATCCCTGCCCTGCAAATAGGTTCATCTGTACCATTTTTCTAGATTCCATATATAGTCATTAATGTGAGATATTTGATCTTCTCTTTCTGGCTTACTTCACTCTATACAACATTCCCTAGCTTCATCCACATCTCCACAAATGACCCTGTTTCATTTCTTTTATAGCTGAGTAATATTCCATTGTATATATGTACCACATCTACTTTATTCATTCATCTGTCAATGGACAGTTAGATTGCTTTCAGGTCCTGGCTAGTTTTTGGTGTATTTTATTTTATTCATTCTTAAATGGAAGTATAATTGACTTAAGATATTTTTAAATAAAAGTTTTGGCTATCATGGAACCAATTTAAAACTCAGAAATGTAAAAACACAGTAGCCCAGCTCAGAATAATACCCCATCTCTATAACTTGTGGCCCACACGATTACAAATCCTCTGTAGGTCATCCAGCTGTAAAGGGAGGAATGAACTTGGCTTTTAAAATTATTTTTTGGCTTCAACAACACTTAGAATCCAATTTCTACCGGCAGGGATGAGTCATGTCTCTCCCTGGCACTCTCATAGCTGGTGGGGAAGAGTAATCATGTGTATTGATCTCTCTGACTTCCTGTCTATTCATATGTTCAAAAGATGTGTAGGGAACACATTTGCTTTGACAGCACTGTGCTTCCGATCAAGTGAAAAACTCTGAGAAAAATCAGAAGCATCTATTACGTTTCAACCTTACTCATAACTCTTAAATGCATGGGTAGTAGCATAAAGGGTGTATTTCCAGAAACTTAAGGATTTTCCTCTAATAAAATTATGGTCATCAGAAACATCTTATCCATTTAATAGAAACTGAAAATATCACTCTCCTAAAAATATTGTTTTGGCTACTACTTAGCCAGTCGAATTTTATCTCTGTTATCTCAATTCCTTTTTAAGAATTTACCGTGAAAATGTCCAGCATACAAAAAGACATAAAGTATAATACAATATGGGGGAGGGATGAATGAGAGTTTGGGATTAGTGGATGTAAACTATTATATATAGAATGGATAAATAACAAGGTCCTACTGTATAGTGCAGGAAGCTCTATTCAATATCCGGTGATAAGTCATCATGGAAAAGAGTATGAAAAAGAATGCATATATATATGTGTATAAATATACATATTTTGTATATTTTGTTGTACAGCAACAATTACTTTGTTGTACAGCAGTAATCACACAACATTGTAAATCAACTATGGTGATGGTGATTTAGTCCCTCAGTCATAGCCGACTCTTTTCAACTGTATGGACAGTAGCCCACCAGGCTCCTCTGTCCATGGGATTTTCCAGGCAAGAATACTGGAGTGGGTTGCTATTTCTTTCTCCAGGGGAGCTTCCCAATCCATGAATCAAATCCGGTCTCCTGTATTGCAGGAGAATTCTTTACTGACTGAGCAAAATCAACTATACTTCAACAAAAATAATGGAGATTCCTCAGTAATTGGTTGCTAATTTATAGAAGTCAACATGCATAAGAAATAAGTTTGATTGGGATCAGGAGCCAAGAGGAAGACAAAGTAACTTTTTGGGAAGTCTTGTCTGTGTTTAGATTTAACCTACTTTGCTTAAGAAAAGCCACCTGTGTTCCTTGTCAGCAGATACCTGGGGATTTGCGTGTGTTATTCCCTCCCAGATAATTTCCTGACTCAACAAACGAGCATTGCAGGTGGAAGAAAATAATAACACTTTTCTGACACTGTGTCCAAAATAAAGATTCCACATTTAACAAGAATAAATAACCATTTCCCCCTACCCAGGTTTAAAAGTAGGTCAAGAAATTAGGTTAAGGAATTCAGAAGCCCCTTGTTATCTCTGTACCTTGAATTTCAAGGGTTTGAAGCACGTGTTGGCCTCTCATGATTGCAGGAGGCTGCAGGGCTGGAAGGTAATTATGGACTCTTCCTCCCCTGTTCACGTTGCTCTGGACAGGTGACCCTTTATATAAAAATCTCAAAGTATGGTGTCAATTTCCACTAACTTTCTCTAATAGAAAAAAAATGCTACTGAAGCTCTGGGCAGAAAAATGCAGCTATTGTATTCAAAGCTCTTTACTTTCCATCTGACAGCAAAAGACAATGGTTTTGGGTGTGACAAGTCAATCCATTGTGCTCCATCCTTGCTAGAAGCACTGCTCAGGTATGTGCCTTAGGCCTGGGAGAACTCTATTCAGGTGACTCTTCGCAGAGGTCTCAATTTTCAAGAGAGAGAAAAAAAAAGAGTGATCTCCAGGATGGAGATTAACAGGAAGGAAAGCCAAAAGCTAGAGATGATGCTCGATTTTCCCACTGGCCAGGCAGGCAGTGGGAGTCAGTGGAATAGTCTGTGCTGGGATTTTAAACCTTAACCAGCCACAAGAGATGGTCCAGGATTCCAGAAAAGTGATATTGATCCAAGTGGTCTGGAGCCACAGTATTCATTAACCTCCTTCTAGCAATGGCAAAAATGTATTTTAATTTCAAATAACATATTATTTGCAACATGATGAAAGTGTGATTGGTATTCTTTGTTGATGGAAGAAATAAATTATAATATTGAGGTTTGGTGGCAAGACCAGAATTAAGATTCTCTTTTTCTGTGTGACTCACTGGGAACAAACTGATTTCTAGACAAGGCAATGGATACAGGAGGGTTTCTGAATTTTGGAATACAGCTTCATGAACTTGTTCAGAGGCTTTTAGTCAGTGTTCCGACAGCTAATTAGCTTCCCTTCCCCAGGCAACCAGAAAAGAATAGTTCTTATTTTTTTAAACGGTTTATCACTACTATGGGAAATCAATCCAACCGCTTACGTATCTCAGTCCAATGGTGTAACATTATTTCTACATAGCAACAATAAAATAGAGATATAACTTATATGGCATGAAATAAATATTGCTTCTTTTAAATTGATCATATAGGAAAGGGCAGTTGCATAAAAGGAAAACAAACAAAAAAAGCAAACAAAGATGGACATTTTAAGGTATAAAGGGTTTTTATCATTGCTACTCTTGATACTATTTAATTGTAGCCTCGGATTAATCATCTCAAAAACTGTGTTTTTGAAATAATAACTTTCATATACATTTTTAATGGCTACAAAAGAAAAATATATTCATTGCAGAAGTTAAGGGATGCAAATAATTTGTAATATATGTCATACACCTACCAAGAACAACTATTTTTACTGTATATTCCTGGAGGCTTGCTCTTTAGAAGAAAAGTTATGACCAACCTAGATAGCATTTTAAAAAGCAAAGACATTGCACTGCCAACAAAGTTCCATCTAGTCAAAGCTATGGTTTTTCCAGTAGTCATGTGTGGATGTGAGAGTTTGGACTATCAAGAAAGCTGAGCACCAAAGAACTGATGCTTTTGAACTGTGGTATTGGAGAAGACTCTTGGACTGTCCCTTGGACTGCAAGGAGATCCAACCAGTCCATCCTAAAGGAAATCGGTCCTGAATATTCATTGGAAAGACTGATATTGAAGCTGAAACTCCAATATTTTGGCCACCTGATGTGAAGAACTGACTCACTGGAGAAGACCCTGATGCTGGGAAAGATTAAAGGCGGGAGGAGAAGGGGACAACAGAGGATGAGATGGTTGGATGGCATCACTGACTTGATGGACATGAGTTTGCGTAAGCTCCGGGAGTCGGTGATGGACAGGGAAGCCTGTCGTGGGGCAGTCCATGGGGTCGCAAAATTCGGACACGACTGAGTGACTAAACTGAACTGAAACACATACATTTCTTGTGTTACACAGAAACTTCGAATTAGCTAACTCTTTTACACATGGTAATGCGTATGTTTCAATGATACTGTCTCAGTTCTTCCCACCCTCTCCTCCCCTGCTCTGTTCACAAGCCTGTTCTCTATGTCTGAGAATTCCTGCCCTGCAAATAGGTTCATCAGTACCATTTCTCTAGATTCCATATTTATGCATTAACACATGATACTTGTTTTTCTCTTTCTTACTTCACTCTGTGCAACAGGCTATCCAGATTCATTCCACTAGAATGCATGGGGTGGGGGGTGGCAGGGAGGTTCAAGAAGGAGGGGACATATGCACACTTATGGCTAATTCACATTGCTGTACAACCAGAAATTGACACAAAATTGTAAAGCAATTATTCTCCAACTAAAATAAATTAAAAAGATAAATACATATATGTCTTTATTTGCTGTATTCATATAATTATAGCATACTGTTTTCACCTACTGTATCACGAAGCTGTACAATGTATTATGTAGTTTTTTCTATAGCATCAGTTTTAATGCCTTCACTGAATTCAGTTGAAAACAGTATATTTTATGTATCTAGTTTCATAATGTTGGGACTTTTGATGAGTTTCATAGTCATTGATGATTACATCATTCCCAATATCTTTGAACATATGTCCAATTATACCCTAGGATAATTTCTAGAAGTGGAATTTCTGGATTTGCATACATTTGAATACATTTGCCCCTCCGAAAGTACCATTAAGAGTGTTTCTTGATACCTACTCATTTTCCCCTGTGTAGAAATTGTCCTGTAATTGTCCCCTTGGTCTATGGATTAATAACCCCTGGAAAACCATAGACTTGTGGCATCAAACTAGATGAAACCTAGAGTCTCTCTCTATATAGGCCTCTTCATAGGGGCCACCCACTCTCTTCCTAAGACTGGCTCCCTGCCATCTCTCTTGAGTTTTCAGACAAGGCACTGAGGGCTCCCAAGAGATTCAGGGGGAATCTTGGGGACACCTTATCCCCTATGACACTGTTAGGAAGGAGAATGTTTCCCAGCCTTTCCCCAGTCAGCAGAAGGCTCTGCGTGCTCTGTGTCTGTGTCTGTGTGCTTGTGTGTAAAATTCGGATATAGAAGGCAAAAATCAAACAATCCAAAACAAAAGTTAAGCAGCAAGTTCAATATTAAATGAAGGTCAACCCAATTAAACTGTAACACAGGTGTTTAGAACATGATGAATACTCAGAAAATCATTACACCCGTGAGACCAGCTCCCAGCTCAAGAAACAGCATGTGGCCAGCCTGGGTGGCACATGTTCCCTTCCTGTTAGCACCTATTTACAGACAACAACCACCCTCACTTCTAACAGGAAAATGGATTGATTTCGTCTGTATCTGTACTTTATAGAACTGGAATCATACAAGTATGTACTTTGCTTTTTCGTTGACTTCTTAAGCAAACCTGTGACATTTGAAAGATTGACAGCCTATGTTTCTGGATGTATCTGGCTTCTTTTGCAAAACGTTATGTTGCCAGAGCTACTGCACATCTTTTCTCAAAGCCTATCAACCTCCATCTTTAACAGAAGTTAGCATAAGTCTTAGTTCTAGGGTCCAGAGTTAATAAAGGAAGCTACCAACCAACAAACAAAAATACCCAAATGGAAACAGCTGCGACCAAGATGGCACGGAATCTGACTTCCAACATATCCTGTCTCATTATATGCTGATTTGACTATATTAGCATATTAAATGACACAGCTACCAGCAGGCAGGATGGGGCATGAAGAAGGGAAAGAGGATGAAAGAGGGGTAGCACTCCTCTCCCTTGAAAAGCCCTGCCCCTCCCTTGCTAGACTAATGCATATGCCTCCCCACCACCAGGCTCACTCCTCCTCCCTTTGCCTTTACTCTCTAAAATTAAATCCCTCTGCCCAGGTGGGTGAGAAGCTGATCTGTGAACTTAGTTCTCCTTCTCCATTCTTCCACCACTGAATAAAGCTTACGCTTCTGATTCACTATTTGGCTGCTCAAAACCTAATGGAAAAAAATTTTAAAAGCTTCAGTTGGACTAGTGCCAAGCAGGATCCATACAACTTAATTTGGTAACAATTATGGTACATGGAGTTGTGGATAAGTTTTCTAGTTGCTGTAGAATATTTCTGAGTATGAAGATCATTTTATCATTCCCACAGGTGCTTCTTGAGACTGCTATGGGCCAGCTATTTTCTAGATTCTAAGAATATTAAGGTGACCAAGGTCAGATAAAGCTTGTATTTTATTGGAGGCACATACATATGACTCATAAGGGGAAAAAATAAGTATTCCATGGACAATATTGCGGTGAGTGTGAAGGAGTGTGAGATGATGGGTAGGAAATACAATTTATGGAACTTCCCTGATGGTCCAGTGGCTAAAACTCCACGCTCCCAATGCAGGGGACCTGGGGTTTGATCCCTGGTCAGGGAACTGGATCCCACACGCCACAACTAAATATCCTATGTGGAGCAATGCATATCAAAGATCCTGTGAGCCACAATTAAGAACCAAATAAATAAACATTTTTAAAAAGAAAGAAAGAAAGGAAAATGGTCTACAGAAGTCATTTCAAAAACCTCCAAATGGGGTGTCTTGGGCTGAGATCTAAATGAAGATTAGGGGTCAGGAAAAATAAGACGGACTGTCAGATCGTTCCATAAGAAGAGATCAATGAGACAAAGGCCCTGAATCAGAAACAAATCTAGTCTCTCTGAGGCAGAGATATGAAGGGCTCTGTGACAAGAGCATGATGAGAACAGGGGAAAGAATGCATGATGGGATTTAAAGGTTGGAAGGGACCAAATGCTCAAGATTCCTAAAGGCTCCAGATTCTCTTCCCTTGGTGCATCTATGCACCAGTGTCCAAATCCCACTTTTCTTCTAAGGGCTCCAGTCAGATTAATTTAGTTGTTGTTAGTTGCTAAGTCGTGTCTAACTCTTTGCAACCCCATGGACTGTAGCCCATCAGGCTCCTCTGTCCATGGGATTTCCCAGGCAAGAATACTGGAGGGGATTGCCATTTTCTTCTCCAGGGCATCTTCCCCACCCAGGGATCGAACCTGAGTCTCCTGCATTGGCAGGTGGATTCTTTACCACTGGGTCACCTGGGAAGCCTCCGATTAGTTTAAGGGGTCCCCTAATCACTTCCTCTGAACTTCATTACATCTGCAAAGACAGTGCTTCCAAGGAAGGTTAAGTTTACAGGTACTAGTGATAGGACTTCAGCGTAATTTTGAGGGACCCAGTTCAACCCACTAAAATGACTGTCAGCAAGGTCTGATTTCTCTAGACCACAGATTCCACATCAGTAAAATAAAATAATAATAATAGAAACAATGAAATCAGCATCAATCAATGGGTTATTCTAAGAATTAAAGGCGATCAGGGTGGACACTGCATCGTTCTTAAGGCATACTCCTTTATGGTGGAAGGAACTGGATGATATTAAAGTTTTTTTCCTTGTTCAGGTCTTTAGGGAGGAAGAATATGGTGGGGAAAGTATGGGGAAGCAGACAGAGAATGGGTGTGAATCAGAAAAACAATTTTACTTTATTCAGGTTCTACATCAAATCTATAATGAAACAGGAATAAAAAAAAGGGGGGGGCACTCTTAATCCGTCTTGGGAAACCTTAGCATTTCAGATGTTAATGCTGCCAGATTAGAGCAGAATCTGAGAAAATATCATATGAAAACAGTTTAAATTATATAACATCAGACAACTCTTCATTACTAAGCAATCTGAAAAGCTTATACAAAGAAAATCGTTATCTACACAGTCACAAAACTGAGCCAACAGAACTAAAATCTGTGCTGTATGTCTACATGGATATTTTCTGTATCAGATCAGAAATTCTTACTTTATTTTCAGACATACCCTCAGGGCACCAATAACTAGATTTTTGCTCATGGAAAAATCACCCATTTCAGCCTCCTGCTTATTGTAGTGACAACACTTCCTTTGCCTTTGGAATCTTCTCTGAATTCCCTGAATTCAAGTTTCCAATGCTATTAGCTTGCCACCTTTTCTCAATTTAGAAATTCTCATGGTCCCCAGGGGAAATTTCCAAAGGATAAATTTAGGAGACTGCTTAGCTACTCAATGTTCTGTTCTAAATATCCATTTCCAAGTACAAATTTGCCAGCCATGCACAGATGCACATGGCATGAGTTAAGTACAAATGTATTTCAAGAACAATGCAAGACTCTGTAACTCTAATATAGTTGGTCCCAAGCAGGCAATTTGTGCACCTGTTAGCATTACCATTCTTCTGCTGATAGTTTTGAAACACCTTCATAGGTGACAGCCACACACAGAAGAAAGCATGCAGGAAAAAGTTGACAAGAGACAGGAGTGTGATATGCCAAGGACATCGGAAAATCATCTGATGAATATAATATTCAAGCTTCACTCTCTGAGAGATACAGTACAAAGGACACATGTGCCAAGAGAAATAATTCTCTACAAGCTGCTGCATGAATAAATGAAGCAAGAATATCCCCAAAGTGCAAGTTCTGATATTAGGAAATTAGCCCAGGTTGCTGGGCTGGAGGGTCAGCTAGTCTCAAAAGACTTGTGTGTTGGCTGTTAAAGGGAATTTAAGTTTGTACAGCCACTGTGAAAAACAGTATGGAGATTCCTCAAAAAAACTAAAAATAGAATTACTGTATGATCTGGCAATCACACTCCTGGGCATATATACAGACAAAAGTATAATTCAAAAAGATACCTGCACCCTTGTGTTCACAGCAAAACTATTCACAATAGCCAAGACTTGAAAACAACCTGAATATCCATTGACAGATTAATGGGTAAAGAAAATATGGTACATATATACAATGGAATATTACTCAGCCAGGAAAAAGAATGAGAGAATGCTGTTTGTAGCAACATGAATGCAGCTAGAGATTATCATACTAAGTGAAGTAAGTCAGAAAGAGAAAGACAGTGTATGATATCACTTATATATGTGGAATCTAAAATATGACACAAATGAATCTGTCTATGAAACAGAATCATAAACACAGAGAGCAGGCTGGTTGTTGCCAAAAGGGAACAAGTTAGGAGAGGGCTAGAGTGGGGTTAGCAGATATAAACTTTTGCATATAGAATGGATAAATAACAAGGTTCTACTATATAGCACAAGGAACTATATTCAATATCCTATAATAAACTCTAATGGAAAAGAATATTTTAAAAAAGAATATATATAGTCTCATGCCTGACTTTTGTGACCCCATAGACTATAGCCCTCCAAGCTTCTCTGTCCATGGGATTTCCCTGGCAAGAATACTGGAGTGGGTTGTTATTTCCTTGTCCAGGGTATCGTTCTGATCCAGGGAGAGAATCAATATCTCCTGTGTTGCAGGCAGATTCTACACACACACACACACACACACACACACACACACACACACACATATATATCTGTCAACCCATTCCAGTATTCTTGCCTGAAAATCCCATGGACAAAAGAGCCTGGTGGGCTGCAGTCCATGGAGTCGCAAAGAGTTAGATATGGCTGAAGCAACTTAGTACGAC
>SJYQ01001638.1:492598-551027 GCA_006410935.1 Redunca redunca | reverse complement strand
TATATATATATATATATATATATATATATAATTGAATCACTTTACTATTAAGAAATTAACACAGTGTGAATCAACTATAGTTCAACTAAAGATGTGTGTTGGTAAAATTTTCAAGAAGTTGAAGAGATATTTGTATTTCTGGGATTCTTTTGCACAGCTAGCTAAATAATGGATAAAGCTTTCTCTCTTGACCATTGTTTTCATGACAAGATATCTCTAAAGATTAGTTTGTTACTGAGATTTAGTGTCGCTAAGTTTGGTTGATTCAATGTCTAGAATCCCCCCCTCCTTTTTTTGTTGTTTCTGTTGCTTTGACTGGGATAGATAATGCAGCATATATGTAGCCTACAAGTTTATAGCAACACACATAAATTTCTTCGAATGTCCATCTCAGAGTAAGTCTCTTATTTAGCCAATGAAAAGGAGACAGAAACCAAGCACTTTTTCCCAAGTCATATTCATATATCTTTTCTCATGAGGTTTTATTGTGAGTCTGAGTATAGATTCCCAACTTCAGAAATTAGCTTATGAATGTTTCATTCATATCTGAGAAAATAAATAGCCCTACAGTCATGTTGACAGCTTGGAAACTGAAATATGTCCTGTGGTTCATTCTGCCTGGAGGTGGGATATTCAATTCTACATGCTGATTAGTATATCTATCTTATTGGGATTAAAAATCACATCCTTAGATAAAGACATATATATATACACATATATATATCAATACCTCATACAATATTCCATTGTGTGTATACATATACATATATAATGGAATATTACTCAACCATAAAAAAGAATGAAATAATGCCATTTGCAGCAACATGGATGGACCTAGAGATTATCATGCTGAAGTAAGTCAGAGAAAAACAAATATCATATGATATCACTTATATGTGGACTCTAAAATATGACACAAATGAATACATCTACAAAACAGAAACAGACTCAGATAAAGAGAAAAGATTTTTGGTTGCCAAGGGGGAGGAGATGAGGGAGGGAAGGGCTGGGAGTTTAGCATTAGCAGATGTAAACTAGTATGCATAGGATGGATGAACAACAAGATCTTACTATATAGCACAGGAAAATATATCCCATATCCCATATCTTCTGGAAAACCACCATTAAAAGAATATGAAATATATATATACTTTGCTGTATATATATGTGTATATATATATATACACACTTTGTGATATATATATATCATTTCACTGTACAGAAGATATTAATATGACATTGTAAATCAGCTATAATTCAATAAAATTTTCTTTTAAAAAGTCACATCCTTCACAGCTGCTTCCTACTGTCAATAGTCCAAGAAGGGAAGTGGAAGGCAAAGATTAAAAATCAGCACTGGACTGACTTGAATTCAGGCCAAAGGCTGAATAATAAAGGCTTTCAATAAACTCACCTGTTCACTAATATTTATCTCCTAATCCATTCTCCAGGGAACAGAGTGATCTATTTAAAACATAAGTCATATAGTGTCTTTCTGTGCTTAAAACTCTCCACGAATCAGTCATTTTCCACTTACAATAAAGTGCACACACCTGGCCATAATCTACCAGTCTGCCTCCCATCCTGAACCTTCATCTCCTCTTCACACTCTGCCCACCGCCTCCAGTCACACCGACGTCTCCATAGGCATCAGCCCCACACAGTCACTTTAGGCAAGTTACCAGCATAATACCCTTTAAAGTGATGACTCAACTCCTCTGTTCACACAAAAATCCTTTGGGTGCAGAAATGGTACTTTACATAGTTCTGTTTCTTCCATGAAGTTTCCTACACTTACTCAACGGGTCATATCTAATGCCGGTGTGTGGCTTGTAAATTCAGAACCCTAGTGGAAATCTCTTGTAGAAAATGGCCTTTGAACATCTCTTAAGATATCTTTAAAGAATGCAGTACACTGGTTTTTCATATACATAACACTGTTCTCTGTAGTAATAATGCGTGTAGAAGACGAAAACCACTGAGACAAAACAAAGCAGTATAACCAAAGATTCAAAGCAGACATTTAAAGGTCCAAATCACTATTCTTTTAGGACACCTATCAAGTTCTTAGCTGTCAATGAGAGATGGGGGATAATTTACAAGCATTCCAGTTCGCCTTGCTGTTTCTGCCTTTCCATTTTCATGCTTAGCCTCTATAATCTCAGGCTTTCCAGGTGGTGTTAGTGGTAAAGAACCTGCCCACAATGCAGGAGACATAAGAGATGCAGGTTTGACCCCTGGGTCCGGAAGATCCCCTAGAGAAAGAAGTGGCAATCCACTTCAGGGTTCTTGTCTGGAGAATCCCATGGACAGAGGAGCCTGGCAGACTCCAGCCCATGGCGTTGCAAAGAGTCAGACATGATTGAAGCGATTCAGCATGACACAAACAGACACTCTATAATCTCAGCACGTATTAGTACAGTACAGTTCAGTTCAGTCGCTCAGTCGTGTCCGACTCTTTGTGATCCCATGGACTGCAGCAAGCCAGCCCTCCCTGTCCATCACCAACTCCCGGAGCTCACTCAGACTTATGTTCATTGAGTCAGTGATGCCATCCAGCCATCTCATCCTCTGTCGTCCCCTTCTCCTCCTGCCCCCAATCCCTCCCAGCATCAGAGTCTTTTCCAATGAGTCAACTCTTCCCATGAGGTGGCCAAAGTACTGGAGTTTCAGCTTTAGTATCATTCCTTCCAAAGAAATCCCAGGGTTGATCTCCTTCAGAATGGACTGGTTGGATCTCCTTGCAGTGCAAGGGACTCTCAAGAGTCTTCTCCAACACCACAGTTCAAAAGCATCAATTCTTTGGCGCTCAGCTTTCTTCACAGTTCAACTCTCACATCCATACATGACCACTGGAGAAACCATAGCCTTGACTAGATGGACCTTCGTTGCAAAGTAATGTCTCTGCTTTTCAATATGCTATCTAGGTTGGTCATGACTTTTCTACCAAGGAGTAAGCGTCTTTTAATTTCATGGCTGCAGTCACCATCTGCAGTGATTTTGGAACCCCCCAAAATAAAGTCTGACACTGTTTCCACTGTTTCCCCATCTATTTGCCATGAAGTGATGGGACCGGATGCCATGATCTTCATTTTCTGAATGTTGAGCTTTAAGCCAACATTTTCACTCTCCACTTTCACTTTCATCAAGAGGCTTTTAGTTCCTCTTCACTTTCTGCCATAAGGGTGGTGTCATCTGCATATCTGAGGTTATTGATATTTCTCCTGGCAATCTTGATTCCACCTTGTGCTTCTTCCAGCCCAGCATTTCTCATGATGTACTCTGCATATCAGTTAAATAAGCAGGGTGACAATATACAGCCTTGACGTACTCCTTTTCCTATTTGGAACCAGTCTGTTGTTCCATGTCTAGTTAGTATAGGGGTCCCCAAACCCCAGGATACCAGAAGGAGTCTGTAGCCTGTTAGGAACTGGGCCACACAGTAGGAGGTGAGCAGCAAGTGAACAAGTGAAGTTCATCTGTATTTATAGCCCCTCCTCATCAATCATTTTATGACTTGAGATCACAAATGATGATAGCCTTAAAATTTTAAGACTACTTCAAATCTCCATACCTTCTGGATGGAAGTAAAGGCAGAATATCCTGAGATTGCCACAAAAGCACTAAAATGTCTGCTTCCATTTCCAACATCCTTTCTTTGTGGAGCAGGATTTTCTGCAGTGATAGCAACCAAAACGAGATTAGGGAGTAGGCTGGATACAAGCAACCACACTTCAGGTGTCACTGTCTTACATCACTCCCAGATGGGACAGTTGAGTTGCAGGAAAACAAGCTTAGGGCTCCCACTGATTTCTGCCTTATAGTACTATTATTCATTATATATCACAATGTAATAATAATAGAAATAAAATGTACAATAAATTGTAAAGTGCTAGAATCCTCCCCGCCCCCACCCCACCCCGGGAGAAGGCAATGGCACCCCACTCCAGTACTCTTGCCTGGAAAATCCCATGGATGGAGGAGCCTGGTAGNAAAAACCATAGCCTTGACTAGACGGACCTTAGTCGGCAAAGTAATGTCTCTGCTTTTGAGTATACTATCTAGGTTGGTCATAACTTTTCTTCCGGAACATAAAAGATGCTGGAAAAGGGAGGAGATGGCAAGCTGCAAGGATTTCTGGGATGACCAAAGAAACAGCATTCCCAAGATGGCAGCAGACCATCTTTATGTGAATGTCTCCTTGACAGGCTGCATTCTGGGAAGTCTCTCAGCACAGACAGTTCAGAGGTCACTCCTGCCCTTTAGAGCTCTCAAACCCAGAGATTCCCAGCCCACCTAGACACTCAGCTCCTTCCTTCCCCCATGAATTCCCTTGCTCTTCATCCTTTCTGTGCAGTGGAGGGAAGAAGGGGAGGAAAAATATACAGTGGTTATTTCCATAGATGCTTCACAATCCAAATATAAAATGTCAAGAAAGTAAAAATGATGGATGTAAACCTCAATATTAAAGCCAATAATTTACAAAATGGGGGAACCTTAGAAAGATTCCCACTGAGATCATGAACAATGTAAGACGGTCCACCATTTCCCCTATTATTTAAAGATAGCCTTGAGATACTAGTCAAGACAGACTAAATGAAACAGTCAAGGGTATACAAATCAGATAGAAAAAATAAAACTGTCTCTATTTGCAGAGGACCTCACCATAAACCTAGAGAGCCAATGATGACACTAACTCAAACTCTATAAGAACCCTGAAAAACATAAAATTAAGTTACAAAAATTAATAGCATTTATATGCATCTGTAATAACTAGATAGATGATGCAAAGAACCTGTGGATCTCATTTTTAATAGCAGCAAAGTAGATAAGTATTTTGGGATAAATGTAAGCAGAAATGTGCAAAGCCAACATGCAAAAAAAAAAAAAATCTATAAAACTCTCAAGACAAAAATAAACTTGAACATTGTATGGTCTCCCTTTTTCTAAGTAGGACATCTCAAGATCATCAATATTTTAAATCATTGATGTTTTAATACATTTTTTGGACTGACACAAACTGACAGTACATTTCATATAGAAAGCAAACACATAAGAATAGCCAGGAAAATATTACTGAAAAGTATGTCTGAGGGGCAATTAGGCTTACCAAGTATCAAAATAAATAAATAAATCAGAGCAGTGAGTGGCTGGCATTAGTACATGAGTTGCCAGATCAGTGGACTGGAATAGGAAGTTCTGAATAGACCTAAAGACATGTAATTATATAGTCTACGGTTAACAAGACATTTCAAAACATGGGGGCAACATAGTATTTAAAATAAATGGTATTGGAATAAATGAGTAGTCATTCAGTCAGAGACCATATAGTTAGATCCATTCCTCACACCATACAAAAGACCAACTTCCAAATGAATGAGAACTAAATTAAATGAAAGAAAAGTGAGGGAGGGAAGGAGGAGGGAAAGAAAGGAAGAGGAATGGAAGGAGTGAAAGAGGAAAGAAAGAAGAAGAAAAGAAAAGAGAAAGGAAAGAAAATGTAATGATAAATGGATTTCTGTTTTATCTGATATATATGACTGAGGCTGATGGAAGAAGCTGCACAAAACACGCCCCTCAGGCCTAAGTCCAGCTCCTCCCTCATGACTCTCTATGAAAACCCACTGTGCACAATAGGGCTAAAATAGAAGCTTACCTTCAAGGATGGGAATTATTCCTCCAAAGCCTGATGAGGCACAAAACATCCACAGGCATATTTGCAGGTAAGCAAGAATTAGCATAAACAGCAGCTGCAAGAGCCCCTTGACACGGACAAATATGAGGATTTCTGCTCCTAAAACTAAGGTAGGGAATGGATCTGCCCGGAATGGTGAATGAGTTACCTACCTTGTGTTAACCCCAACACCAGAGTGAAAAATAGCTCTTTGCTGCTGGCCTAAACATTGGAAAAGGAAATGGCAACCCACTCCAGTGTTCTTGCCTGGAGAATCCCAGGGACGGAGGAGCCTGGTAGGCTGCCGTCTATGGGGTCGAACAGAGTCAGACACGACTGAAGTGACTTAGCAGCAGCAGTAGCAGCTGGCCTAAACAGTTTCTGGATCCATCTTTCTAATTAAAATTGAATCTATATTTATATTTTTAAAAGGCAATAGAATAACAGGAAATCATAAAAAAATAAATCAACCTTGAATGTTCATTGGAAGAACTGATGCTGAAGCTGAAACTGCTATACTTTGGCCATCTGATGCGGAAAGTCAACTCACTGGAAAAGACCCTGATGCTGGGAAAGATTGAGGGCAGGAGGAGACAGGGGTGACAGAGGATAAGATAGTTGGATGGTGTCTCTGACTCAATGGACGTGAGTGTGAGCAAACTCCAGGAGACAGTGGAGAACAGAGAAGCCCGGCATGCTGCAATCCATGGGGTCCCAAAGAGTTGGACATGACTTAGCAACTGAACAACAAACATTTATATTTTTAAAAAAGGCAATACAATAACAGGACTAAAATAATGTTTCTCCTAAAATAAGTAAACTCAACAGTCATTCTGTTTTACATTATTAAAGGATAATTTTTGTGGTCCTTTAACTTTTAAAATTTTTATACAATTTTAAAACTTACTTTCCATTTATAGCTATTATAAAATATTGGCTACGTTCCCCATGTTGTACATGCATCCTTGAACCTATTTTATGCCTAAGAGTTTGTACTCCCATCCCCCAAACTTTATATCCCCCTCAGTCGGACACTACTGAAGCAACTTAGCAGCAGCAGCAGCAGCACCTCTCCCCTTTCCCACTTGTAATCACTAGTTTGTTCTTTATATCTGTGAGTCTGTGTTATTATTCGTTTTAAATGCTTTATTTCCATCTGAAGTGTAAAAGCATAATCTTAGTCATTTAAGAATAAAGGCAATTAAGATTTCTCTGGGGTTCCAGTGGTTAAGAATCCACCTGCCAATGCAGGAGACATGGGTTTGATCCCTGATCCAGGAAGATCTCACATGCCACAGCAGCTGAAGCCCACGCACCTAGAGCCTGTGCTCCGCATCAAGAGAAGCCTGCACTGAGAAGCCTGTGCATCACAACTAGAGAAAGCCCACACGTGGCAACGAAAACCCAGCACAGCCCAAAGTAAAACTAAAAAATAAACACTTTTTTAAAAATTTAAAAAAAGAATTTAGTTAAAAGCAGCTTCCCTTTTCTCCATCCAGAAACTGATCAGGATACAAGAGTAAACAAAAAATTTTCCATTTTCTTCTGGGGTAAAACCCAAGTCTCTAGGTCCATCAGGTCTGTATCTGCAAAGCCAACCATAGATAGCCAGTCCCCATGTACATAACTAGGGTGGTACATCAGGATAATAGCCACCTAGGTCTCTGCACAGTCCAGCCCTACTTGAGTCAGAAAGGAGAGAGCTTGAGGATGGAATGAAGAGCAGGTAACAGGTGTAAACTCTCCACTTGGCTGGGATTAGGAAGAGTCTTGAACATTAATCACTAAAACTTTTGTTCCTTTTTTATTATATTTCCTTACCCCTAAACTTTCTGATCACACCAGACTCATGAAATATTTTATGGCTGATAAGTAAGCAGATTTTTTTTTCTAAACAAGAACCTGTTTTCCTTGATGGTCTCTTTTGAAAAATAAGCCCATGTATCCATTTTTGTCTCCAGTTATGTAATTTGGTAGCCTATTAAGTTTCCCTGCATTCACTGTCCTTTCCTGAAATGTTAATGCTATCTTTGAAGACCATATTAAATCAGCCTTCCATTAAAATGAAGAAATGGCCCTAGAGTTCTTTATTTCTTGTGGCTCATTTCCTGTTGAAACTATGCTCTGAAACCCCTAGCTGTCCTGTGCATCAGTGCATTGCACACATCTTTATGGGCTACTGGAATCACCATCTCTGGAGGCTGAGGAATTCCACGTGCTGCTCATCTTTTTCTGCAATGCAGTAGTAACTTGCCCACGGCATTGGTTCCATCTTAGTGATGTCAAGTGAGCTGATAGTCCATTTAAGAAGAAACAAAAAATGTCGGCATTGACACTCAGACTGGGACCAGGGACCCTTTGCTGCAGTGCTGCAATGCTTGCACCTGGACAAAACTCTCTTTCAGCAACAAAGTACAAAGAAACTATAGGGGACTAAAAATAACCGCAAGCGCAGTTGGGACAAATTCTGGGCACATGTACACCCACGGCTGATTCATGTCCATATACGGCAAAAACCACTACAACACTGTAAAGTAATCAGCCTCCAATTAAAACAAACTAATTAATTTTTTAAAAAAGATTTTAAAAACCCAACTGCTACTTCTGAAGAGCCAGGAGCAAAAACCCAGGGTCAGGAGCAAAAGCAGAGTACTGGGCATGCCCCCTGCACACAACGTCACATAAGAAGTGGGCAAAACACCTAAGCCATCCTTCTAGTCTGACCCCTGGACACATACCTACACTCACCCCATGTAAGGAACCAGCTCACCCCTCCTGCATTGGAGCAAGCAAGCAAGTGAACATGTTGCCTATTCTTACTTCCCCCTGCTGCAGCACGGGCCCAAATAAGGGCCCTGAATTTCTTGTCTAGCCTCTAGTCAATTTCTGTTGATGGGGGAGGGCCAAGAATCCTGGTCAGTATCAGCACCCATCATCAGAAAGCACTGGATTTAATGAGAACTAGGTATGGCTTTTCCAGTAAGGCAATGATGGGGTGAAAAAGAGCATAGTTCTGTGGTACCTGGTTGCCTCTTTCCCATCAGTTTGAACTTTCTACAGAATCTAGTGACATAAATCCCAAGTTGACCCTGTTTAACTGAAAAAAAAAAAATCTGAGGGATTTTTTGTTGACTTGTGATTAAAATAATAAGGACTAAACTGGCTGGCTCCAGGCTTGCCTAGAACCTGGGGCTTAAATGAAAGCATCCTGCTTGGTTTTCCTCCATCCTTCATCCAATTTTTTGCTGAGTTGGACTCATCTATGGGGTTGTATTGGAGAAGGCAATGGCACCCCACTCCAGTACTCTTGCCTGGAAAATCCCATGGATGGAGGAGCCTGGTAGGCTGCAGTCCATGGGGTCGCTAAGAGTTGGACACGAATGAGTGAGTTCACTTTCACTTTTCACTTTCATGCATTGGAGAAGGAAATGGCAACCCACTCCAGTGTTCTTGTCTGGAGAATCCCAGGGATGGGGGAGCCTGGTGGGCTGCCGTCTATGGGGTCACACAGAGTCGGACACGACTGAAGCGACTTAGCAGCAGCAGCAGCGTAGGGTTGTATGATATGATCCCATTGTTTCAGGCTACCCACTCCATTTTGGCATTTTAAGCAGAAAATAAGTCATCTCTCTTTAATGGCTCCAGAAAAAACATGTAAATTCAACTTTGCTTAGACCAATCTGGGTACACTTAGAGAGTATTTCCATGCCTGGGGGCAACCATCTGTTTAACGCTATCTGAGTTCCCTGATCCAATCCCAAAATCTGCATGTAGAGACCTTCCAAAACACAAGAACAAATAATGGGAAAAGAAGTGTTCCCCAAATGGGATTGGGTGCTTGGACCACAAAGAAGTGGGGTGGGAGGCATGCTTAGTAACTGGATCATCCATCCTTATGGATGATAAGAAATAAGGAATAAGAAAAGGAAGGCCAATAAGAAAAGGAAGGACCAAATGAGCACACCTCATATGGAAGGGGGTGCAGATTTTTCCACTTCCATTTCATGACTAAAACTTAACCAGGCAGCCACACTTGGCTTCAACAGGGCCTGGGACACGATCTTAATTGTGGATGCTCAAATGCCCAGCTCTACTTGGAGTTATTATTGGGTTGGCCAAAAAGTTTGTTCAGGTTTTTTCCATCCGACGTGACAATGCAATGCGTACTTCTAATACAATGGAAGAATGGCTATGGAGGACAACTCATGGTCTCTGCAATATTTTATTATACCCATTCTAGCAGCAGTGCTTTACCTGGCCATATGCTCTCTTGTATAGGAAAAGGTAGGGGAACTTCCCTGGTGGCCCAGTGGCTGAGACTTTGCCTTCCAATGCTAGTTCAATCACTGGTTGGGATCCCACATGCCTTATGGCCAAAACAAAAAAAAAAACAAACATAAAACAACAGAAGCAATATTGTAACAAACTCAGTAAAGACTTAAAAAAGCTCCACATTAAAAAAAAAAAACTTTAACGAATAAAATTTTTTTCAAAGGTTAAAAAAAAGTAAGTAAATACAGTGAGACACTGCTCCTACCATCATCACACAATTTGTATTTCAGAGACAATGTATTAAAAAGCTGATAACTCTGATGTTATATAAGAAATAAATGTGTCTTGTGTTTGTTCCGGGTTCTGGGGGTGGAGCTTCTAAATCCTTGGAATTTCCCCAGTGAAAAGAGTAGTAGTATTCTTGGTAGCCTCTTCTGAGTATATCTTATTGAAGTGACTCCATGGTAGGACCGTAGGTAGTCTCAGGACAGGATTGGCACTGATAACAAGATGAAACACTATCAAGGTGTTGAGACTGAGCCACATGCTATCAGTTTGACCGCTAAGGAGGTGAAGAAGGTGGCAGTTTGAGTTCAATCATGGGATCAGTGATTCAGTCAATTCCACTGATGTAATGAATCCCCCCCAAAAAGTCTGGCCAGCTTAGGTAGCATCCTGGTTGGTGAACAATAGATGTATCAGGATGGTGATCTGTCTTGAATCCAAGGGAAAAATGGACACAGAGGCTCTGTGTTTGGACCTCCTCCCTATGTGTCTCTTAACTTGGCTGCTCTTGATTTGTATCCGTTAAATAAAACTGTAATTGTAATAGAGTGCTTTCCTGAGCCTTCTGAATTGTCCTAGGAGGGAAATAAGGAGAAAACACTTAATTGTAGCCAGCTGGTCAGAAGGACAAGTGGTCTGGGGATCCTTGAACTTGTGACTGGCATCTTAAGTGAGGGCATCCTTTTGGGGACTTTACCCTTAATCTGTAGAGGCTGTGTTAGCTTTGGATGGATAGAGCCAGAGTGGGATTTCAATAACTCCGTCCCTCAGTTCTCTTGAGGATGTACCTAGGAGGAGGACCTCTGGGTCATCAGACAGGTGTTGGTTTAGATTTGATAGATGATATTTCTACATGTTGTTAGGGCTTCCCTGGGGGCTCAGCTGGTTAAAAAAAAATCCACTTGCAATGCAGGAGACCTGAGTTCTATCCCCGAGTTGTGAAGATCCCCTGAAGAAGGAAATGACAACCCATTCCAGTATTCTTGCCTGGGATATTACATCGACAGAGGAGCCTGGTGGGCTATAATCCATGGGGTTGCAAGAGTTGGACATGACTTAGCGACTAAATCACCACTACCACTATGTGTTGTTAGACACTCAGAGTCATTTTATTTCAATTTAGTGTGTATTTTCCTTCATCTACATGTGTATGCACCAAAAGCACCTTCCTAAGTGAAGGTGAGTTCTTTCTCATGAAGTCTCAAACTGAAGAAACCATTCTGCTACTTGACCCAATTGTGTATTCTTGTCTATTATTCTTTTCTAAAACTATGTGTTTATTTGGCTGAGCAAGGTGTTAATAGCAGCATGTAGTATCTAGTTCCCTGATCAGTGATCGAACCCAGACTCCCTGCACTGGGAGTGTGGAGTCTTAGCCACTGGACACCAGGGAAGTCCCTTGTCTATTATTCTTTACTGATCAGCTTCAGAAGGTCCCTGGGGTACTGCCTATCCTCTGAAGGTAGAGGGAAAGAAAAACCAGCTCATGCATCCTTCATTGTTTTCTATTAGAAATCCCGCTTGGAGTGTTTGATTAACTGAAGCTTTCTCCGTAACTCTGCTTTGAACTCTTCTCATATTTTGGCATCCACAAACATCCATTTTATCTCAATTATTTTGCAACACAGAAGCAAATCTCTTGAAGGAAACAAAAAATAAGAAAGGAAAAGGAAACCTATGAACTCCAGGCTGGACTTTAGTCCTTTCTCATGAAGTCTCAATCAAACAACACTATTCCACTTTTTCCAGGTTCACTGTTTTTATTGCTCTGGAAACCTCCTGGGAGGGTTAGAATTTCAGAAAGTGTAATCACATGCATGGCAGCTTCCACACCCACCTGCACCATTAGCCCATGTTCTGTAACAGAACAAAGTGAGCTTCTGTAGCTTTGTGCCAGTGGCTGAATCACAGCCCTCAATTTGTCCTGAAACATTCAAATGAAGGACTTTGCTCCTGGAGAACAGTCTTCAAAGGAAAGTTTCCAAAGAAGCATGAAAACATACCTCGGAATGGATACATTTTAATAGGGAGGCTTCCCTTGTGGCTCAAAGGTAAAGAATTCTGCCTGCCAATGCAGGACATGCAGGTTCGATCCATGGATCAGGGAAGATACCCTGAAGGAAATGGCAATCCACTCCAGTATTCCTGCCTGGGAAATCCCATGGACAGAGAGCCTGACGGGTACAGTTCAGGAGGTCGCATGACTTAGCGACTAAGCAACAAAAACAATACGGAGGCACAACGTCATCCTGTAGAAGCTAAATCGCCTTTACTTCTAAGGCTCCAAACAGGAAAACCAATACTCCGGTTTTACAAAAGTGTGAAAGATGCTAACATAGATTTCAAGCTGGAATTTAAAGAGTGATGACGTCAGTGTGTGTGATGACGTCAGTGTGTGTTTCCCGACGAGGAGCTCCAAACATCATTGTGGGGCTTGATGTTGGAGGGCGGGAGACCTGCTGTGTGTATTCCCTGTGCCGCAGGGATCACGTGGACCCTAGGATGCTGAATCTTGTACTGAGCTCTGTGGCTGCACAGTTCATCAGCCGCCCCCGGCAGGCGAGAGCGTGTGTTTCTGAGAAAACGGAAATGATGCGGAGAATTTCTGGAGGTAGTCATGAGAGCTGTTGTGCTCCTTGGCTATTGGTGTCTGAGCACCTACTGTAGAGGAAGATAATGAAGGAAGAAGGTGAAAGATTACTTTGTCACCATCCCCCAAGGAAACCTGCAGCAATGAGGACCTTGTCCCATGGTTTCAGCTGCCATGATCCCATGCAACTTCTCTATGAGAAGCCTGGCACACAAGGCCAAGGCCATCCCCAGGCCCTTCGTGGTTCTGAGAGTCTCCCCTGAGATGCCCTGGGGGCTGCTTCCCTGGGGACCACGACAGACCACACAGAACACTCCCAGCATTCCATTCAGGACCAAAGCTGCTCGGGGTAATCTGGAGATCTGATTCAGGGGAAGGACAAGGGAGAGGGGAAGGAGAAACTTGTCCGTGTACCCTGAAAGATGCTCCCTAGTTCCTTCACATTTTGTTTAAATCATTAACAGCTTTGGTGAGGTACACAAAGCTGCATATATTTAAAGATATTTAACATGTACAGTCTGATGGGTGTTAACATATAAATGAGTGTCATATCTATATGATAGCTACATTGTCTATCTACCCATCCATCCATTCATCCATCTGTATCCATCCTTTTTATCTACCTATCAACCTATTTATCTATTATCTCTCTATTATAGATGTATGTAGGTACAAATCTGTCTATCCACTCTATTCTATCTATCCATCCATTTATCTCTACATCAATATCCATCAATCTTTATGTATGTATGTATCTATCTCTCTAATACCACAGGATTGTTTTGCCTTCATATATCATCAGTTTGATCACAAATATATACTTGCATCTAAGTCATTTCCAGTGGAGTCTTCTAGAGTGAATTAAATTGGGCATGACCTTTAGATCTAATGGGCTTAAATGCCAACAAAAAATGATACAGGGCATCAAGACATTTTCCCCGAAGGAAAAAAAATCTCCCAGTAAGAATGATCACGAAGTTATGGATAAGGCTCTTCAGAAGCTGATTTCCCTGCAACTGAGCTGTGGACCACAGTAGGTGCTTTTGTTAGTTCAGGGGAATGATCAGAGGAAAAAAACTCTTCATCCACTTGGCCTCAGGGAAGAACTAGGCAGGATGCTGAAGATTTGCTGGGACAAAGGAGTTGAATTTCTGATAAAATAAAAGTGAAGCATGTTCCCCGTGTTAATGATAATGACCAGAGTCAAGTGAGCACAGTGTTGTCTAATGAAGAAGTAATTTTTTCATCATCCCTTAAAAGGCGTAACCAAACTTGAATGAAATGCTGCATCACACAGCCCGTAGCAGAGGGCAACAGGCTTCTTTCCAGGTTCCTCACAGGAAAGGTGGCCTTCCCAGGTGGCACTAGTGGTAAAGAACCCACCTGCCAATGCAGGAGACCTAAGAGACGCAGTTTTGATACCTGGGTTGGGAGGAGGGCATGGAACCCACTCCAGCATTCTTGCTGGGAGAATCCCATGAACAGAGGAGCCTGGAGGGCTACAGTCCACAGGGTTACAAAGAGTCAGACATGATGAAAGCAACTTAGCATGCGTGGACGGTCATGAAAGATACAGCTTAATCAGCACAGCCCTTTATACAGAGCAAGACAGCTGAGATGTGTCCAAAGGACCCGCTAATACATTTTAGCATCATGACTCATCAGCTTTAGCTTTTGGTCTGTTCTTAAATAAATAAACTTGAAAATCGGTTCCTGGAATTTGACAAAATCACTAAGTCCAGGGATGACTCTATTAGGATTGATTCCCTGTTGGGGACAGCTTTAGTCATTAATGGCTAAAGACCAGCTTTTATTTTTAAAAGAGAAAAGAGAGAAAAATAGGCACAGACACACACTATTATCTTTCCATTTTTTTTCAAGCTGTGAGTTTAAATCCTCAGCACTTAAAATTTTACATGCAATTTGTAGATTTCTTAGAAAAATATTTCAAATGCTATTTAAATAGCATCCTTATATTTCTCTTACCATTTCTATACTTGCAGTACTGCAAACAATTTATGGGCAATAGACAGTTTTCTGAACCAATCTACCCTTCTCCAAGGAAGCATAGCTGTTTTTGTAAATGCTTCAGCATTTTATTTTCATTAATTACAGAGCAAAAAAGCAAGCAAAACAAAACCTCAAACAAAACCAAAATAAAGACAAACATGCGCGCACACACACACACACACACACACACACACACAGAGACAAGAAACACAGAGCTATTTACCTGCTTCTTGTTTATTCTATTTTCTCCCTTTAGGACTTCCACTTCTGCAGATTTCAATACGGCTCAATGCCTTACATTTGAAAAAAATTTCATTGTACATAAACACAAGATAGTATCAAATTACTTAATGTCTCCCTGCTCATAGGAGACGTCTGTGTTTTGTTTATTGGGTTTGGTTTTGGGTTCCCAGCTTTTCTCTTCCCATAGACAATGCCCCTTTTGGTATTAGCACCTAATTTCCTAGGGGGACACACGTGCCCCATCCACTGCATCTCCCTGGATCATTTCAGAGCAGGGGTTAACTTCAACCCCAGGATGCAGGAAGTCATCCGACCCAAGGTTGGCCAATCACTGCATCACACCCCACGGTGTTGTTGTTTAGTTGATAAGTTGTGTCCAACTATTTTGCGACCCTGTGGACTGTAGCCTGCCAGGCTCCTCCGTCCTTGGGATTTCCCAGGCAAGAATACTGGAGTGAGTTGTCATTTCCTTCAAGGGATCTTCCCAATCCAGGGACTGAACCCACTTCTCTGGCATAGGCAGGAGTATTCTTTACGAAGGAGCCCTATCACACCCCAGGGAGAGTATACAAATGACAGACACGTAGGCCAATGACATATCCCCTGGCACTTTGCTGGGTTTATGGAGAGGCAGTTGCCCTTAATTCACTCCAGTTTCTAATGAGATAAGTGAATTAGTTATGAACTGCATGGACCTGTCAACTAAAAAAAAAAAAATCACAACCTAAACTTTGAGTCTTATGTTTTATTCAGAGGGAATTTTTAGGACTTCAAGCCAGTGTCTCAAATAACCTTGAGAGAACTGCTACAAGGAAGTGAGCAGGGGAGCCAGGATATATAGGAGTTTTGCAACAAAGGGCAGATGGTAGGAATAAAATATTATTGTTAATTAAAGAAAACTGGAAATCTCAAGTTAATTCAGAGCTTTTCTATCTATAGGAAGATGCAAGAGTCTGGACTCACTGAAATCATTCTTTAGTATACACCTCAGCTATCTGTGGCTAGAATCCTGTGTTTTCACATCCAGAAATTCCTCAGGGCTCACTGTAAGGAGTGGCTACAGTCTAATGGCTGGTAAATGGCAAGTATTCTTTCCTTCCTGAGTTCCCTCAGGGCACACTGGCTCGTGTCAGAGGGCTACAATTACTGATAACTGTGACACCCTTTGTTTACTGATATAGCAGGCAATATTCCATTTCTCAGAACTATCTTGTTTTCACTTAGGAAGAGTCTACCTGAGAGCTAGGGAATAAAATGGAGCCCAAAAGATGGAAGTCCTATTGCCATAAATCAACTTTTGAATTTTGGTTTTCTCCTGTACTTTTCAGCAACAGCAGGCAATGTATATATTTAATTTTAATTTTTGCTTAATCATAGTCGAGTGAGGTCTCGGTCACTTGAGTATAAGAATCCTGAAAAAATACACTCATGGTAGACTCTGCACCTTATTTACCCTTAATAAGCTCCCTCTTGCATCTGTACCTTGGAAGCACTGCTTCCTACATCCAAGATGCGTTTCCCTTTTCTCGGTCTGGACACTCTGGCAGGAGTTTAAGCACATGCCACATCTTCTTCTACTCTCCCAGGACAGGCCAATGGATGCCCTGTATGGCTCATGGTGTATTCAGTTCAGTTCAGTTCAGTCGCTCAGTTGTGTCTGACTCTTTGTGACCCCATGAATCACAGCACGCCAGGCCTCCCTGTCCATCACCAGCTCTTGGAGTTCACTCAAACTCATGTCCATTGAGTCGGTGATGTCATCCAGCCATCTTATCCTCTGTTGTCCCCTTCTCCTGTCCCCAATCCCTCCCAGCATCAAAGTCTATTCAAATGAGCCAACTCTTCGCATGAGGAGGCCAAAGTATTGGAGTTTCAGCTTCAGCGTCAGTCCTTCCAATGAACACCCAGGACTGGTCTCCTTTAGGATGGACTGGTTGGATCTCCTTGCAGTCCAAGGGACTCTCAAGAGTCTTCTCCAACACCACAGTTCAAAAGCATCAATTCCTTGGCATTCAGCTTTCTTCACAGTCCAACTCTCACATCCATACGTGACCACAGGAAAAACCATAGCCTTGACTAGATGGACCTTTGTTGACAAAGTAATGTCTCTGCTTTTCAATATGCTGTCTAGGTTGCTCATAACTTTCCTACCAAGGAGTAAGTGTCTTTTAATTTCATAGCTGCAGTCACCATCTGCAGTGATTTTTGACCCCCCCAAAATAAAGTCTGACACTGTTTCCACTATTTCCCCATCTATTTCCCATGAAGTGAAGGACCAGATGCCATTATCTTCATTTTCTGAATGTTAAGCTTTAAGCCAGCTTTTTCACTCTCCTCTTTCACTTTCATCAAGAGGCTTTTTAGTTCCTCTTCACTTTCATAGGGTGGTGTCATCTGCATGTCTGAGGTTACTGATATTTCTCCCGGCAATCTTGATTCCAGTTTGTGCTTCTTCCAGCCCAGTGTTTCTCATGATGTACTCTGCATATAACATGGTGTGTTAGTCATTCAGTAATGTCCTACTCTTTGTTACTTCATGGACTGTAGCTCACCAGGATCCTCTGTCCATGGAATTCTCCAGGCAGGAATACTGGAGTGGGTTACCATTTCCTTCCCCAGGGGATCTCCCTGACCCAGGGATTAAACTGGGGTGTCCTGCATTTCAGGCAGATTCTTTACAATGTGGGCCATAAGCCTTTGACTATGAGTGATAGAAGATATGTGTATGGGGGGGAGTTTCTGTGTCCCCTTAATTTCTTCAGCCTCTAATACAGGACTGGCCATGAAGTAACTCAAGAATGTGCTGACTATTCACAAGAGCCCAGATATGGAAACAACCTACAAGTCCATTGACAGATGAATGGATAAAGAAGATATACGTATATACAACAGGATACTACTCAGCCATTAAAAAGAATGAAATAATGTTATCTGCATCAACATGGATGCAATTAGAGATTATGATAGTAAGTTGAGTAACTCAGATAGGGAAAGACAAATACCATATGATATCACTTCTATGTGGAGTTTAAAATATGACACAAAGAAACTTATCTAAGAAACAGAAAGAGACTCACAGACATAGTAAACAGACTTGGGACTGCCAAGGGGGACAGGAGGTGGGGGAGGAAAGATTTGTGAGCTCAGGATTAGCAGATGCAAACTATTATATATCAAAAGGATAAATAGTGAGATTCTACTATAGAGCACATGGAACTATATTATATATCCTGTGGTAAACTATAATGGAAAAATATGAAAAAGAATGTATATATACATATAATAGAATCACTATGCTATACAGTAGAAATTAACAATATTGCAAACCAACCATATTTCAATAAAAAAATAATAATGTGACTGACTTTATTTTTTTGGGCTCCAAAATCATTGTAGATGGTGATTGCAGCCATGAAATTAAAAGATACTTACTCCTTNGGGACGACAGAGGATGAGATGGCTGGATGGCATCACCGACTCAATGGACATGAGTTTGGGTAAACTCCGGGAGTTGGTGATGGACAGGGAGGCCTGGCGTGCTGTGGTTCATGGGGTCACAAAGAGTCAGACACGACTGAACGACTGAACTGAACTGAGGGAGCAGAGGAGCCACTATCTATCATTTTTTATGGATTTGATCTCTTTCAGGTGCCCGGCTCACTGAAAAAACTCTCCTTTATTTCCCAGGATTTCTGACTGTCTTCCTCTTCCAGCTCTCCATCAGGAGTGGAGCATAACCACCCTGTCCATAACACCATGTCCATTCAGTCTGCTGCGCTTTGAGGGATTTGAGACCTTTATCTCCCATAGTTCTTGAGGCTGGAAGTGAGAGATCAGTGTGCCAAGCACTGTCCTAGAAACATTAATTAAACAATTCTTCCAATAGTTCAACAAATAGGCACTGGAAGAATTATTGTCTTACAAGAAGGAATCAAAGCCCTGCAAAATGATTCTGTCAAGATTACACTTGACATTTTTTTTTTGACTTTTTATTTTTTGGCCATAGTGAGCAGCATGCGGGATCTTTGTCCCCTGACCAGGGATCAAACCTGTGTCCCTGCATTGGAAGTGTGGAGCCTTAACCACTGGATCACCAGGGAAGTCCCTGTACTTGACAAATTAGATATATATATAACAGATGCATATAAATATATATATAGGACATATATCCTGTATTTATACAATATATATAGCCTTATGCATATAATCATATCATGCTTCCTAATGGATATATAATAATATATTATATAATATATTGCTGATGGGCTTCCCACATAGCTCAGTTGGTGAAGAATCCACCTGCAATTCAGGAGACCCCAGTTTGATCCCTGGTTCGGGAAGATTCCCTGGAGAAGGGATAGACTGTCCACTCCAGTATTCTTGGGACTTTCCTTGTGGCTAGGCTGGTAAAGAACCTACCTGCAATGTGGGAGACCTGGGTTCAATCCCTGGGTTGGAAAGATCCCCTGGAGAAGGGAAAGGCTACCCACTCCAGTATTCTGGCGTGGAGAATTCCATGGACTGTATGTATAGTCCATGGGGTTGCAAAGAGTCGGACAGGACTGAGCAACTTTCACTTTCACATTGCTAAGATATATATATATATCTATATCTATATCTATATATATATATATGACTTCCTAGGTGGCGCTAGTGGTAAAGAATCAGCCTGCCAATGCAGGAGATTTGTAAGAGACAGGGATTTGATTCTTGCGTCGGGAAGACGCCCTGGAGGAGGGCGTGGCCACCCACCCATGGGAGAATTCCAATGAACAGAGGAGTCTGGCGGGCTACAGTCCATAGGGTCGGTCGTAAATGCTGGCTTTGACATCCAGCAGTCTTCTTCTAGAGCCCTCGTTCTTAACCAACACTCTTGTCTTTATATTGACCTTTTCTTAAACAGGATCTGCTCTTTGAAAATGGCTCTATATAAATACAATATGACTATGAGGCATAAGAATGAATTATAAGGGGATGGGATAATTAGAAATATTCAAGGACACTGGTTCTCACCTTTGCGTACACATTGAAATCACCTGGGAAAACGACGAGCCTTTCAATTCTGTGCGAGAATATCTGATGCTCCTATTTTTCATCCCAAAGAGCGCCACCAGGTGGTGATAACCACATTCTACAACTAGTTTTACCTGCGCATTGAATTTGTGCAATTATAAAAATGACTGCTTTGGGTGTAAACATCCTTTCACAGTATATGCATACATTGAGACTCATTGATAGCTAGAAATCCCGCAATTGGTATTTGCAAGAGTCACATTTTCATCTAGTGTTGTAAAAATAAACAATAATTTTGGAAAGCATCTTTGAAGTTGTCCTCTCCCTCATGATATTTCAAAGCAAACGTGAGTCCTGTGGGATTTGCTAGGTAGCTTGATTTCAGTTTTAAAAGCAAGATTACTGCTTTATCAAATCTTCCAGGGGTGCCTGACAATCAGGATGGACTTCTCTTCCCTCCAAGGCTACCACAGGACCCCCTACCGGAGGGGGTTCAGCAATGTTTTAGACCCTCCATAACACTCCCCACCAACCCTGGAGCAAAGCCCATTAAGAGTCAGAATAAGAGAAAAACACACAGAGGGCATCTGAGCCAGTTCCAGCCTTCAGGGAACCCAATTTCTGCTAAAGAAGATAAGATTCATCCCCCCAGAACAATACTGAGAACAACTTGAGATTATAAATTAGAGATAGCATCATGGTGCCAGGATGGCTGGGTTTTATCCACAGATATATGTTGTTGGGCTCACAGCTTATTGCCAAAAAAGAAAATTTGACATTTAAAACATCAGAATGTTTTATATAAAAATCAGATCCCTGGCTTCTCTTGAGAAAAATCAGATCCCATCAATACCTGCCCTGCATTTCCACACCTAGGACATTTGTTTGAGCTGAACAGTGGCCCCTGCCCAAGTGTTTCCACTTCCTAAACCTGTGAATATTCTGGGCTCACAGACTTAGGAAATGAAACGTTAGCCTTGTCTTTTGATGTAATTAACAAGGGTAGATAGGAATAAATAATCATAATATTATCACTTTCCATTGTACCATCCAACTTAGCATTCCATTTCAGGAGTGCCCCTCAAACCAATTAGTAGTGAATTATTTATGTTAGCAGCTGCTGCCAAGTATATTCCAGCTGTTGCTTCATGAAGAGCATTCTGTGCAATTCAAATTTTGCCCAAGGCCCATGTAAGAAACCAAAGTCAACATCAAGTGTAAGGAATTTCTTATCTCATGTTCAAAGTTAAAGACATAGTCACACACAGAGACTCTCCATATGCAAAGCAAAGCTATCAATCCTTCCTGTCCAATTTTGGCTTTAAGGTTGCAAACTAGAACTCTTATTTGCTCTCATGTTCTGTGCAAGATCTGGTCTTATGAGGAAACCCAAGTGCAAATTCTCAGAGTACCAAAGGCAGACGCTTTGAGGGTCAGTTGTAAGGTAGAATCCACTGCTTGGGGCCCCTCAAGTACCTTGACATTCCCTTCATTTGCAAAATATCCTTATGAATACCCAAACTTTTGTAGTAACCAGAGCAAAACCTTACTATGCAGTCAAAATATCGACAGTTTCAAAAGAAACGAGTTGAGATATGTGTAACTTTCTTTCCAATGGCTTCCCACATAAAAACTCATCCGTTTATTTTATCATCACTCAACACCCCATTTCCATTCCCAAGATAGCAGGTCAGTAACAGGACAACTTATTTGGAATAATCTGTTCAGTAATTGTTAGCAGATTGGTTGAATTTAGGAAAGTTCCATTTAAGTGGGAATTTTAAAATTAATTTTTTTGGAGTATAGTTCCTTGACAATGTTGTGTTAGTTTCTACTCTACAGCAAAGTGAATCAGCTATACATATACATAGAGACCCTCTATTTTGGACTTTATTCCCATTTAGATCACCGCAGAGCACTGAGTGGAGTTCCCTGAGCTACACAGTATGTGCCTATTGTTACCTGTTTCATATACATGCATGTATGTGTGAATATGTGTGAATCCCAGTCTCCCAATTCATTCCACCCTCCTCCTTCCCCCTTGGTATCCACACATTTGTTCTCTACATTTGTATTCTGTATTTGTTCTCTATTTCTGCTTTGCAAATAAAATCTTCTATACCATTTTTCTAGATTCTACATATATGTGTTACTTGATACTTGTTTATCTCTTTTTGACTTACTTCGCTCTGTAGTAAGTAAGAACCTGGGCACATCCATGTCTCTACAAATGATTCAATTTCCTTCCTTTTTATGGCTGAGTGATATTCTTAATGGGAAACTTTGGAAATATAAAGGGGGGCTGTGCTGGTGGGAATTTTAGCAACAGTTACATAAATGGTGATGAGAAATATGATTATCTAACTGGTGTTTGGGAGGATCCAGGTGTCCATTGATGGAATGAGTAGATAAACAAAATGCTGTCTATTCATACAGTGGAATGACATTCAGCTTCAAAATAGAAGGAACAACAATCTATGCTACAACATAGATGAACCGTGAGCACATTATGTGAATTAACTAATCACAAAAAGACAGATACTATATGATTCCAGTTACACAAGGTCCCTACAGTAGTCAAAATCATAGACACAGAGTGCAGAATTGGTGGGTACCAGGCAACTAGGGAGAGGGAGGGATGGGTAGTTAGTGTTTAAAGGGGACAGAACTTCCCTGGTGGTCCAGTGGTAAGACTCCATGCTCCTAATGCAGGCAGCCCCGGTTCAATCCCTGATCAAGGAACTAGATCCCACTTGCCACATCTAAGAGTTTGCATGCTGTAGTGAAGACAGAAGATGTCCTGCAACTAAGATGTCCCATGTGCTGCAACTAAGACCAGGGGCAGCCAAATAAATAAATAAATATTAGTGAAGACAGAGCCTAGACACATTCTGAACGTATTTCATGCTGTTGAATTGTCCACGTAAAATGGTTAAGATGGTAAAATTTAGGTTACATGTATTTATCACAGTAAAAGGTGGAGAAACAAAGATAATAAAGATAAATACTATTCCTTAAAGGAATTTTGAAAAGAATTCGGCCTATGGGTTTGTTTATCTCATGCAGGAAGAATGGGGCCACTACCCCCCAGAAAAATGAGAGCTACGCTTCTTCAGTCTCTCGTGTTATTTCTTTGCTATTACTGAAGACATTTAAATTGTTCATTTAATATACTTTTTAAAGTTTTCATTGAAATTTAGTTGATTTACAATGTCATGTTAATTTCTGCTGTACCGTAAAGTGACTCAGTTATACATACATATATATATATTTTTTCTTTTTCATATTCTTTTCCATCATGCTTTATCATAGGATATTGAATATAGTTCCCTGTATTCTACAACAGGACCTTGTTGTTTATCCATTCTGTACATAATAGTTTACATCTGTTAATTCCAAAACCCTCAATTCATCTTTCCCATACCCCAATACACTTTTATATTGAAAATAACATTACCAAAAATAAGATAATGTATTTTAAACTAAACCATACAATTAAAGAAATGTGAATTTGAGGTTTTTCCCTGAAAAACTGCAAGGACAGAGATAACCCAGCTGACATGAGATTGGCTGCCCAGGACCCAGGTGTCTAAGTGTGGGATGGAGCCCAGAAGGGCAAGGGCTTGGGGCTTGCCCTAACGAGGTGCCCTGGTGATCCCTGTCTTGGCAACAGCAAAGAACAACACTGTTGCCACGGACCTCGAATGCATGGCAGCCGCCTTCAGGAGGGACAGAACTGAGGCTCCTCCTGGTGACCTCCAAGTAGCAGACTTAATGAGACCTGAAATCATAAAGGGTGGTTGTTAAGGAGTAACAGTGGGCTGGTGTCACTGGTCAACCGACCAACAGTCCTCTCAGGCCACCAGTCAGCATCTACTGATATTCTAAGGTCTGATAGTGACATGTCATATAACAGCAAAGAGACATTGATTTTACCTAAATGTGTAAATTTTAAGCAAGCTTCAAGTCCTTCTATATTATCATAGTTCCATCTATATTATGATAGTTCCATCTCAAAAACAGCTGGCAAAGAATGGGCACAGGTCACCATGGGCACTGCCACCGCCCTGAGCCACACCACTGTCACCCCTTCTGGGACCTTGATAAGAGTCCTCAAGCTGTCTCCATTATTCCTTTTTTGGCCCTCTACCAGAAACATCACTCTAACTTTTTCAACTGAAGAGCAGTTGTTTACAATGTTGTGTTAATTTCTGCTGTGCAGCAGTGATTCAGTTACATATGTACATATAACACATTCTTTTAAAAGATTCTTTTCCACCACAGTTTATCATAGGATACTGAATATAGTTCCCTGTGCTCTACAGTAGGACCTTTTGTTTATCCATTCTATATAAAAACACTAGCATCTGCTAACCCAACCTCCCACTCCACCCCTCCCCACTCCCCTCCCCTTTGGCAACAGCCAGTCTGTTCTCTTTGTCCCCTAATTCTGTTTGGTAGATACGCTCATTTGGAGCCTTCACTTAAAAGGTGAAATGGCAGCATGCCTTGCTCCCTCTTCCAGCCTTCAAGGACATCTCATTTCACTTAGAATTTTTAAAAATCCCAAGTGATCACTGACACTCAGAGTGACCTGACCCCATGCCCTCCGTCTCCTGTCGCCTCCCAGTTCCTCACTGAGCACAGTTACTTGGTGTTTGTTAATTCCTGGGTGCAAAACAACTTTGGCCTTTTAAAAATGGGGGTGTTGGTTTGGGAGGCTTTTATATGAGAACGCCTAAAACCCTCACTAGGTATCAAGAGATACATGACTGATTGTGTTGAGCATCTTTGCGTAAAAAGCCAAATCGGTGGACAAAGTTTGTTTTTGGCTGTTATGGGAAGACTTGCGTGGGTCACAGGTAGGAGTGGAGACAGCTGCCAGCACACACGGCCCCGAGAGCCCAGGAGGAGCCCGTGAGGCTTCCAAGCAATATTTCACTCTTGACAGCGAGGCTTGGATGCTGATTAAGTAGCGAACGCAGGGAGATGAAAGACGCTCCAGAGCCTTCGTCTTGGCGGCGTCTTTTCTCCAGACGCCAGGGCAGGGGAGCGCCTGCCTCTGCAGGTGCCAGGGATGTTGCTCCTTGGCCCAGAGATGGATGGGAAACAGATGGAAGGAACTCACTGATGCGGCTGCTCTCTTCCTCACCCTCTCCACCTCCGCTGTAAAATCCAACAGTGTGGAGTTCAGTGAAGAGGGCTTATTTGGGAAGTTCAGGGAGCTCCGGCTGAGAAGTTGGAAATGGATGGCATGAAGAGAATGCAGGCACTGAGGCTGCTCCCGGAAGCTATCTGCCAACCGGGGATTACTGGATCTCAATCACTTGGTTGACATTCTGGGAAAAACTGCAACACACACACACACACACACACACACACACACACACACACACATCCCTCAGAAGGATCACATCTAGGATGTGAGGGAGGCATATTTATGAGCATCCGCGCTCAGTTGCTTCAGTCTTAATCAGAATCTTTGCGACCCCATGGACTGTAACGTGCCAGGCTTCTCTGTCCATGCCATTATCCAGGCAAGAATACTGAGGTGGGTTGCCAGGCCCTCCTCCTTGGTATCTTCCTAACTCAGAGATCAAACCTGCATATCTTAAGTATCCTGCATTGACAGGCGGGTTCTTTACCACTAGGGCATGTGGGAAGCCCTCCTTTTGCCTGGATAAGTGTTCTTTTCTTAAAAAAATTAATTAATTAATTTTATTTATTTGCCTGCACCGGGTCTTGGTTGCAGCACACTGGATCTTCGATTTTCCTTGCAGCATGCAGAATTTTTAGTTGCAGCATGTGAACTCTTAGCTGTGGCCTATGGGATCTAGTTCCTTGACCAGGGATTGAACCCAGGCCCCCTTCATTAGGAGCCTGGAGTCTTAGCCACTGAACCACTAGGGAAATCCCTGGACCAGTGCTCATTGTCGTTTATGCTTCAGTTTGTACCTGCAACTGCATGGTGATCACACTGCGTGGCTATTAAGTATTTGACTATCCCCACCAGACTACATACTAACTGAAGGCTAGTGTTGTGGGATTCAGCACATAAAAATGCAGCACTCTCAGCTCAGTTTGAATCTCAGATGAACAAAGAATATATTTCTAGTCTAAGTGTATCCCGTGTGTATCCTGTACATGTGGTATTGGCTGGGAATCACATGCTACCTGGCACTGGACAGGGGCTAATTCTGACGAGTGAATGGACAGGGTATGTGAAGTAGCCATTAGCTAATTGGTGAAAGGTGGAAATGCCTCTGGTTTTACAGCAAGCCTGTGTTAACCTGGCCACAGTGGAGTCTGCACAGGGATCACTTTTCCAGTGACAAGAGGTTCAGTGTGCATGATCTTCCGGAAATGCACTGGCTCTCTGTCAGGGGCAGTCATCACCTTTCAGGACAATAACATGGAAATCATAGCATGGTGGAAACAATGAAGCTGTGATCAGTTTGTGGGTAAATAACCTCATGTCTAAGCACCCACATGTTTGTGTCTCTTTGTCTTTAATCATTCACAGAAGCAACTGTGTTATTAAATATAATAGAATGTCATAATAGGCTCACAATTGTTACTTTCCTTCTCACTTGCTCAGTTGAGAAATCTGCCTTGATGTCCTGTCCAAGATAAGTGATGCCTTTTATGAGGCAAAAGTTTGCTGCTATTGGGTAGATGATCATGGAGGACATGGAGTCCCAGGCCACCAGCAGACACGCACAGACCCCGGGAAATTTACAACACTGATCAGCTTCCATTCACTCTTTTCATTGCAAATTCATTAAGGAATTTCACTTCCTCCCCTGGAACATTTGTGAAAATTGTACATTTTTTTCTATATCTATTTCCATACATGCTGATATCTGATCATTAGAATGGCTTTTTTCCCCAATCTGTGGATTATGCATAAAGATTCTTCCAGAAAGAACAGGCAGATATAAGCAATCATTGTGCTTCTTGTAGAGTTGTTGGAAAGGCTACTTTTTTGAGAATTCCAAGAAGACACTTTGTATAGAATTTTCTGTCTAATAAATCCTGACTCAGAGGTTGACATCTGGTGGGAGATGTAACAGCCTTGACATTGATACATTGACATATAGGGAACTCAAGCCCACCTTCCATCAGGGGCAGAAGTGGTTGAAGTAAGTTAAGGAAACTGCATCTATGGGTCTATTGGCAGCTGGAAGGTAAGCTTGATTCTAAATAATGGTGTAAATGATACAGGATTCCAAAAAATGTAAGTTTTGGTTGTGTGCCATGACAATTGAAGAGACATTTCTTTTTTTAAAAAAATATTGCTTTTACATCTTGGTTGCACTGGGTCTTCGTTGCTGCTGGAGGGCTTTCTCCAGTTGTGGGGAGCAGGGGCACTCCTCTCCTGTAGTGCGTGGGCTTCCCCTTGTGGTGGCCTCTCTTGTTGCAAAGCACAGGCTCTAGGTGCATGGGCTTCGGTAGCTGCAACAAGCAGGCTCAGTAGTTGCAGCTCTCAGGCTCTAGAGCGTGGGCTCAGCAGTTTTGATGATTGGGTCACTGCTCTGCACCTTGTGGGATCTTCCCAGACCAGGGATAGAGCCCATGTCCCCTGCATTGGCAGGTGGATTCTTAACCACTGGATCCCGAGGGAAGTCCTAGAAGAGACATATCTAACCAAGGGTGAGAGCTGATCCAAGAATACTCATCATTTCTTTTCTGAATTTTATTTATTTATGGCTGCTCTGCATCATCGTTGCTTTGCACAGGCTTTCTCTAGTTGTGATGAGTAGGGGCTTCTCTTTGTTGCAGTGGCGTCTCTTGTTGTGGAGCTCAGGCCTTAGGCATACAGGCTTCAGTGGTTGTGGCTCATGGGCTTAGTTGCCCCACAGTGTGTGGGATCTTCCCAGACCATGGATCAAAGCCCTGTCCCCTGCATTAGCAGGTGGATTCTTAACCATTGGTTCACAAGGCAAGTCCTAATACCCATCTTCTTATCTTCACTTAATATCTACAAATGTGCTTCAGCACCCATCAGGGTACTGAAGAAGTTTCCTATGAATCAGAATCCATAAAGGAAGTTAGATTTGATTTATTTCATTTGATGAATCCCTACCTTGTCACTGATTCTGTGAGGCCATGGGCTTACTGAAGTCTAGCATAAGACTGGTAAGAGCTGGTATATTTAATCTAGACATTAATATTAATATAAATAATTATTGATAAATGAGATTTTTGCAACTTAGTAATGATGTGGGAAACCATTCTTCCCCCTACTGTGGACAATTAACCACGGAGAGAATAATTATAGACCTCATAAAAGTAAAAATCAAATTAAATAGTTGGATATGCTTAGGGAATTAGAAAATGTCCTACTCATTAGTTTTCATAATTAAGAACAAGAAACATAAAACTGCTCAATAATATCATGATAAATAATTTAATCTTTTATTTTCATTCTCCATCATGGTAAATTAGGAGAAAATTAGATGAAGGGGGACAAAAACTGAGAATATACGCTGGGTTTACAGAAGAGCTGGGAAGCTAGAGGCATTGGGTTTGACAAGTCTGCACTTCATTACAAGAGTTATTTCCTTTGTACAACAATTAAACTCAGTGCTTTCTTGGGCCTCATTTATATGTACGTGTGACCTGGGGTCAGAAGAGAGAGAAGAAAGAGAAAAAGAGATACAGAGACAGAGAGGGAGATGCTTCAGTAACTTTTTTAAAAGATTTTTTTATGTAGACCATTTTTAAGGTCTCTATTGAATTTGTTATGTTCTTGCTTCTGTTTTGTTTTGACTTTTTGGCTGTAAGGCATATGGAATCTTAGCTCCCTGACCAGGGATCAGTGCCTTCAACTGCATTGGAAGGCAAAGTCCCAACCACTTGACTGCCAGGAAAAGTCCCTTAGTAACTCTTTCAAGGACTGATACAAGTGGAAAACATATTCTTCTCAGGTTTCCATGGAACAGTTTACCAGTACAGTAAGTCCCATACATACAAACAAGTTCTGTTCCAAGATCGCATTCTTAGATAAGTCCAATTTGTTTATAAGTTCAACAAAGTTAGCCTAGGTACTCAATAACACAATTGGCTATATAGTACTGTGATGTAATCAATTTAGAGTACATTTCACACACATAATATAACCAAAAAGCACAACGAATTAAAAGAATGTTTAATCCTGCAGTACAGGACCTTGATAAGTACAGTAGCACAGTACAACAGCTGGCTTGCAGGGGCTGGCATTGAGTGAATGGTCAAGAAGAGTTATGGAAGGAAGGAGAGGAGGTGAGAGATGGTAGAGCTGAAGGATTTTCAGCAGCAGGAGATGGAGGGCAAGCTGCAGTTTCACCTGAAATGGATGGCACAGCTTCTGGTTCTTTGCTGGAAGCAGATGCATTTCTGCATCTTTGAACATTTGCAACTTGAAGGATGGTACGTAGGGAACTTACTGTATAGATCATATTCTGGGACCTAATGAAAGGTTTAAGTAATTTTAAAGGTTTAAAATAATATGATTTATATTCTCTGACCAAAAAGGAACTAAATTAGAAATTGTCAGGGGGAGTTTGTAATTTCCTCAGTTCTGTCTTGCTGCAGCAAAAATTTGAAGCAACGGATGGACCAGTATTACAGCTCAGTTTTATTTGGCAAGCAAAGGAAAATGCATCCTTGGGGCATGAGGGCAACCGAAAAGACACAAAGAGAAGAGAAGGCAACAGCTCAATTTTGGCTCCTCTTTTTATATGGTTTTTCTCCTCCCCCTGAGCCTGCCCTATGTAAATTTGGCTAGCCAGGAGGGCTATTTGTTTTACCTGAGGTCCTCACTCCAGTCCTTGTACCGTCCTTTGTTCTATTTTTGCAGGCTTTTCCCTTCTTTGTCTTTTAGCCACTGCCATTTTGGACTCCTTTTTCCTATTCTAACTACCTAACAAAACCAGTACTAGATCTATAAAAAATTCCCAGATATTTGGAAATTAAATAACACAATTTTAAAGAAGAACTCAAATCATATATTGGGGCTTTGAAGTGAATGACAATGAAAAAGAACATATCAAAACATATTTGATCGGGTTTGGTAAACTGGGAGAAGAAAGGCTTCTGGGTGTTGGTCACACCAGATGGATAGCAGCTTTGAATAATTTTAAACACAATTTAGTTTCCAAATGGATAGGAAGATGATAAAGAAAGATGTTTAGGAGTGTTGACTCTCAAAAGGGCTTATTCATGATCGCCAAATAAGATAAGACTTCCCTGGTGGCTCAGACGGTTAAGCGTCTGTCTACAATGTGGGAGTCCCGGGTTCAATCCCTGGGTCGGGAAGATCCCCTGGAGAAGGAAATGGCAATCCACTCCAGTACTATTGCCTGGAAGATCCCATGGACAGAAGAGCCTGGTAGGCTACAGCCCATGGGGTCGCAAAGAGTTGGACACACGACTGAGCGACTTTACCTAAATAAGATAAAACATTACCTGTAGTCATTCTTTGCCCTCAAGGAGAAAAACAATACAGGTGGGAATGAACTGCTTTCTTAATCTAAGCCTGCATTTTTGTAGAAGTTCCCTTTCTGGCCATGTCTCACCTAAAATAATGGAGCTTTGTCCAAATTAAATGTGACCACCAAAGCTGCATCAATCCATTAGCATCTCCTGTGGGATGCTATAACAGAATACCACACACTGGGTGCCTTGTAAATAACAGCAACTTATTTCTCATATTTCTGGGTGCCAGAAGTCTGAGATAAGAATGCCCACAGACTTCGTGTCTGCTGACAACCCACTTCCTACTTCATAGAAGGCTGCCTTCCCTGTGTTCTCACCTGTTGAAAGAGGTGAAGGAACTCTCTGGGGTCTCTTATAAGAGCACTAATCCCATTTCTGAGGACTCCACCTGAAATGGAGCAGGAGCCTAAGGTCCTTGCCCCCTCGTGTCTTCAGTCTGATTTTTGTCTGTGGGAAAACTTTAGCCAAAGAATAAGTTAAATCACAGAGGTGAGCAAATGCAAAAGCAAAGAGAAACAGTCAGGACAAAACAATAGTAGTTTAATCACTAAGCATGGTCAAGGACATTTAGTTCCTCCTCAAGGGTTATAGATAATATTCTGAGCCATACCCTGTGAGCTGTGTTACAGATACTGAAACCCCCACCAAGTGGAAGAAGTTAACTACATGGTGACCAGACTGTGGTGAGGATCTAAGCTGCCACAATTCTAAGAATAGACCTCAAAGAAATGGGAATGAACCCACCCCAGAACTGTATGATCCAGCCACAGTGTGACAAGTTTCTGCATGTAGCCCCCTCCCTCCATCTACAAAAGCTTTTGCCCACTGACTGTCAGGGGGTGGGGGAGGCAGAGTCAGCCTTTGGACATCCATCCCCTCCCCTGCCCATGGCTGGCCTCCAAAATAAAGCAAACTTTCCTTTCCACCAGCCTGGCCTACTTAATGGCTTTTGAGTGGCAAGTAGCTGGACCCCACTTTCAGTTACAGTTTTAAGACCTGATAACCTTCCAAAGGCTCCATCTCCCAAAACCATCACCTTGAGGAACAGGGCTTCAACTTATGAATTTGGACAGTTTACTGTTGTTTAGCTGCTAGGCTGTGTTCGACTCTTTTGCAACCCCACAGACTGTAGTCAGCCAAGCTCCTCTGACCATGGGATTTCCCAGACAAGAATACAAGTGCGTTTTCACTTCCTTCTCCAGGGGATCCTCCCAGACCAGGGATCGAACCTGCATCTCCTGCACTGGCAGGTGGATTCTTTACCCCTGAGCCACCAGGGAAGCATATTCTGTCTATAGCAGCAGCCAGAGAGATTTGAGGGATTGAAATTATAAAATTCTTTTTTAAAAAAGTTTGATTTTGAAATGTGCACAAATAGAAGCCTTTCATGATTTCTTGAGCAAATCAAGAAACCCCAAGGCACTTTTAGGCAAAGAGGGAAATTTTATTTTAAATTAAAACAAACAGATATGATTTCTGACTACCTTATCAGTTTTCCAGATTAAATCTGATCATTTCATGACAAATCATATTCTGTAGTCATTTAAGGTGGTTGGGGTGGTTCGTTGTGAAGTGGAAACACAACAATCAAGATAAACTTGGCAATTAAGTCAGATATATCCTGACAAACAATATGCAGAATTCATGCATTGTGGTAGTCCTGATTTTGCCAAATTGCAGACATTTTTTCCTGGATGACTCAGATGTGATGTGGAATTCACCCATGTAGAAACATGCCTTGATGAGCTTATTGTGGTCATGGGGACAGCTAAGACTCTGATGAGAGCCATCAGGAAATAATCATTACACTTATTTAGACCTTCCTGCTACAGTTGTGAAGTCAGTGATTCATGTATCTACAAAGTTTAAGGAAATTTAAAAAAATGAGGTCACAGGAAGCATGTGCCTGAGTGAGGGTGGTGGAAATTGAGATGAGTGAAGTATCAATTTCCCATCAAGCCTTAGTTCCAACAAGGGAGGCATCAGATATGAACATCCATGGAGACAGGACTCCGACTCCCCTTTTGCAAATTAGTGACATCCACCCTTCCTTTGAAAAATATTTTTATTCTACTTAAAAAATATTTAATACATAAATACACATTTAGTTTAAAAAATAACTCTTTAAACATGGACTTTTCTGGTGGCTCAGATGATAAAGAATCTGCCTGCAATGTGAGAGATGTGGGTTCGATTCCTGGGTCAGGAAGATTGCCTGGATGAGGAAATGGCAACCCACTCCAGTATTCTTGCCTGGAGAATCCCATGGACAGAGGAACCTGGTGGACTACAGTCCACGGGGTCGCAAAGAGTCAGATATGACTGACTGACTAAAACTTTCACTTTCCTAAACACAGATTAAAAAAGAAAATGAAAATCACTAAATTCCTACCATTGAGGTAAAAAGATGTTTATATGTAATCCTTTCACTGATATTTGGATGGATTTAAAACATAGAAAGTGTGTGTTTTAACCTTAACCTTCAGTGATTAAACTGAGCTCAGTCACTTCAGTTGTATCCAACTCTTTGCAACCCTATGGACTGTAACTCACCAGGTTCCTCTGTTCATGAGATTTCCCAGCAAGAATATTGGAGTGGGTTGCCATCCTTTCCTCCAGGGGATCTTCCTGACCCAGGGATCAAACTTGCCTCACCTGCATCTCCTGGACTGCAGGTGGATTATTTACTGCTGAGCCACTGGGTAAGCCTGATTAACTGAGAGTGTGTACAAATAGCATTTTGAGAATATTACAAATACAAAATAATCAGGTGTGGGTTCTCTTCTTTTCTACTGATGTGTTCTATGTTGGAGTCTATGCAGTAAATTAATGTTTTACAGACTGATTCTGTATTTTCTATGTGAGCTGAAATGCATCTTCAGAAGCAACTTTACATAATTAATTTGGGGGGGGCTGCATTGCAGGGCATGTGGGATCTAGTTCCTTGACCAGGGATCAAACCCATGCCCCCTACATTGGAAGCACAGACTTAACCACTGGGCCACTAGGGAAGTCCTTCCAGAAGCTGCTCTAAAAGGCATGACTTTTTGCACTTTACCTGTTTCTCACTCAGCTTTACAAGCCATGCTATAATTAGTCACAGGCCAAATGAACACCTTATACATATGACCCCTGGATTGAGATCAGTAACCATTAACATAGTGCATTCTCCAGGTTATCTACATCTGGGCAATGTGATGCTATTTTAAATGGTCTCAGCCAGACCATTTTATGATCACTTACCATTTAAGTGCCTTTTGGCCTTAAAAGCTGACCGCTTACAGGTGGCCACTTGTTTCACAGAGCGTCATGGCTGGGCCTGGTTAGAGGTGAGGAACATGGGTTAGACCTTAAACAGCAAAGCTCCAAAACCTTTCTTCAAAGAAATTCATCTGTATTTCACAAAACCCTTTGGAAATGGCTGAGCAGGTGGCTGCAGTTTATATCCATTGAGTTTTCCCTGCTGTTTTTCACTTTTCATTCCTAGCTGACAGCTTTTTAACTAACTGCTAGTATACAAGTAGTTACGCTGTTTGGTTATTTTCCATGTCCATGTGCTTCTTTGCCACCATCCTGGAAAGTTTTCACCAGAAATATAAGCATGGGACTTCCCTGGTGGTCCAGTGGTAAAGAATACACCTGCCAATGCAACGGACACAGGTTTGATCCTTGGTCCAGAAAGATTCCCATGCTTAGGAGCAACTAAGCCCTTGCACCACAGCTACTGAGCCAACGCTGTAGTCTGTGCTCTGCAATAAGAAGCCGCCACAAGGAGAAGCCCTCAACCACAGCTAGGGAGTAGCGTCTGCTCGCCACGACTGGAGGGAACCTGTGTGCAGCACAAAAACTCAATGCAGCCAAACACTTAAAAATAAATAAATTCATTAAAAGGGGGAGGAAAAAAGAAATGTAGGTGCAGTCTATTGGAAAATCCAACAAACCAAATAACAAATGTATTTTTTAAGATATTATATATTTAAATAGATCATTTGTGGAAAATTATGAACAAGGACAAATTATGATTCTCATTGTGGGTTGTATGATTTTTCTCCCACCAGGCCCTGAGCTTGTTTACAATTGAAATTTTTTTTTCTTGAAAATCCAAGATAAAATTTCAAAATTTCTAAATAGTGCAAGATGCAGGCAGATAGTAACAAATGCAAGTTCAGTGCCTGGGTTGAGAAGATCCTCTGGAGAAGGGAATGGTAACCCATTCCAGTATTCTTGCCTGAAAAGTTCATTGGATAGAGGAGTCTGGTGGGCTACAGTCCATGGAGTCACAGAGAGTCAGACATGACTGAGCAACTAATGCTGATTGACTGACTGAGCCTATGGAAAATATTCATCTGGTAAACTACAGAGAAAGTTAGATTAAGCAATTCAGTGACTCTTTTCTTATTTTAAATATAGTCATGTGTTTGTCAGAAAATTCCAATGTAATAATTTATTTCTGCATTTAAATGATGTTGAATCCTCTTTTAAAATATCTTTTTTTCATTTCAATGATATTAATTAAATTTATAGAAATAGATTGAAATTTGGCACACAAATTAAACTTTGAATTTAAGCTCAAAGGAGAAGTGGACTATTGTGTACAAGTGTACAAACACTGACAGACATGGAATTTTTTATTTGGTGGAGGGAAGAGTCTCTTTTTAAGATTAAAGAATTTATATAAGAATCTTCTATCTAAATATAAGTTTAGGAAGCACACATCTGGTCTATTTGTCCTGTTATGCATCATCTTCCATGTTTAGCTTTACACATTTTTGCAATTTTGCAGTTTGAGGAAAGCGTTTCTAATCATGAGATTTTGTGGAACTCAGCTCATTCTCTAAATCCTATCAGTTCTTTCATGGCAGAACAGTGGCACTGAACGTGTATAAAAAATAATGAGGCAATGGCTTATTTTGAAATTTGTACCATATTAACTCATATTTAATTTTTCTGCTTTCTATTAACAATGTGCAGGAAAACTCTTTCATTTCTGCAAACCTTCAGCTGTGTCTGAAACCCTCCATAAAATAGTGGCCTTTTCAGTATGTAGAAAATAATTCCTTGTGCAGTGAAATTCACAGATATATAGTATATAGGAGCAAACTTAATGGATGGGTTGAAAAACTGTTCCCCAATAAGGGATTTCTTCAGTGGTCCAGCAGTTAAGAATCCACCTTTCAATTCAGTTCCCTGGTCCGGAACTAAGATCCCACATGCGATGGGGTAACTAAGCCCACATGCTATGACTAGAGAGCCCTCATGCTACAATGAAGACAAGCAGCCAAATTTTAAAATTAATTGATTAAACAATATTTGATAAAAGAAAAGAAAAATGTTTCCCTTTTGTTTAGTACCAGAGATTGTCTGTCAGCATCAGATAATAATGGTAATAAAATAATATTAGTTGTAATAGTTTATTTCATTCAGCATGTATTTGCCCAGCAGTCACCTACGCTCTTCACACTGATGCATTGTGGTAGTCTGTTCGCTGCTACACACACATCGCTGCTCTTCCCTTTTCCTTAACAGTATCCACAATTTTATCTGGTTGTTCAAGGTAAACACTGCATTTGCCAACTTCCAGATGTTCAAGCTGGTTTTAGAAAAGGCAGAGGAACCAGAGATCAAATTGCCAACATCCGCTGGATCATTGAAAACGCATGAGAGTTCCAGAAAAACATCTATTTCTGCTTTATTGACTATGCCAAAGCCTTTGACCATGTGGATCACAATCAACTGTGGAAAATTCTGAAAGAGATGGGAATACCAGACCACCTGACCTGCCTCTTGAGAAACTTGTATGCAGGTCAGGAAGCAAAAGTTAGAACTGGACATGGAACAACAAACTGGTTCCAAGTAGGAAAAGGAGTACGTCAAGGCTGTATATTGTCACCCTGCTTATTTAACTTATATGCAGAGTACATCATGAGAAACGCTGGGCTGGAGGAAGCTCAAGCTGGAATCAAGATTGCCGGGAGAAATATCAATAACCTTAGATATGCAGATGACACCATCCTTATGGCAGAAAGTAAAGAAGAACTAAAGAGTCTCTTGATGAAAGTGAAAGAGGAGAGTGAAAAAGTTGGCTTAAAGCTCAACATTCAGAAAATGAAGATCATGGCATCTGGTCCCACCACTTCACGGGAAATAGATGGGGAAACAGTGGAAACAGTGTCAGACTTTATTTTTCTGGGCTCCAACATCACTGCAGATGATGATTGCAGCCATGAAGTTAAAAGATATTTACTCCTTGGAAGGAAAGTTACGACCAACTTAGATAGCATATTAAAAAGCAGAGACATTACTTTGCCAACAATGGTCCATCTAGTCAAGGCTATGGTTTTTCCAGTAGTCATGTATGGGTGTGAGAGTTGGACTATAAAGAAAGCTGAGCACTGAAGAATTGATGCTTTTGAACTGTGGTGTTGGAGAAGACTCTTGAGAGTCCCTTGGACTGCAGGGAGATCCAACCAGTCCATCCTAAAGGAGATCAGTCCTGGGTGTTCATTGGAAGGACTGATGCTGAAGCTGAAACTGCAATACTTTGGCCACCTGATGTGAAGAGCTGACTCATTGGAAAAGACTCTGATGCTGGGAGGGATTGGGGGCAGGAAGAGAAGGAGACGACCCAGGATGAGATGGTTGAATGGCATCACCAACTCGATGGACGTGGGTTTGGGTGGACTCCTGGAGTTGGTGATGGACAGGGAGGCCTGGTGTGCTGCAGTTGATGGGGTCACAAAGAGTCAGACATGACTGAGCGCCTGAACTGAACTTGCAGCTATATGTGTTGTTGTTGTTGATTCGCTCCATTGTGTCAGATTCTTTGCGACCCCATGGACTACAGCATGCCAGGCTTCCTTGTCTTTCACTATCTCCTGGAGTTTGCTCGAGCTCATGTCCATTGAGTCAGTGATGCCATCCAATCATCTCATCCTCTGTTGCCCTCTTCTCCTCCTGCCCTCAATCTTTCCTAGCATCAGAGTCTTTACCAATGAGTCAGCTCTTTGCATGAGGTGGCCAAAGTACTGGGGTTTCAGCTTCAACATCAGTCCTTCCAATGAATATTCAGGGTTGATTTCCTTTAAGATTGACTGGTTTCATCTCCTTGTAGTCCAAGGGACTGTCAAGAGTCTTCTCTAGCACCACAGTTTGAAAGCATCAATTCTTTGATGCTCTACCTTCTTTATGGTCCAACTTCACTACTGGAAAAGCCATAGCTTTGACTGCAACTATATGTAAATGGCAACCCACTCCAGCATTTTTGCCTGGAGAATCCCATGGACGGAGGAGTTTGGTGGGCTAGAGTCCACGGGTTGCAAAGAGTCGGATATGACTGAGTGAATTCACTTTCACTTTCACTTTCATGTAATAACAGTCTGGCACATTGGATATGGAAAGCAATGCACACACTTTCTAGGTCACAGCTTTAAAAGAAGAGGAAATATCTTTCTTTTCCTTCATCTCCTCCCCCACCCCCATCAGCTGTAGTAGGAGGTGAAGGTGCATCTTACTGAAGTGTTTAGTTAATGATAATCCTTAAGAGAGAAGCAGCAGTAGCCCCCACTTGGCACAGCTAGAGAAAGCCTGCACACAGCAATGAAGACCCAGTGCAGCCAAAAATAAATAAATAAATACTTTTTTAAAAAAGAAAAGGAAATGGGACTCTGATTAAATTTGGGGCTCATCTCACATTAAAAAAGAGAGCGAGCTTCCCTGGTGGCTCTGGGGTGAAGAATCCACCTGACAATATAGGAGACATGGGTTCAATCCCTGTTCTGGGAAGATCCCACATTCCGTGGAGCCACTAGGCAGTGGGCCACAACTATTGAGCCCACATCCTGCAACTACTGAAGCTCGTGCACCCTAAAGCCCATGCTCCTCAATGAGAGAAGCCATTACAATGAGATGCCTGAGCACTGAGTTGAAGAGTATCTCCCGCTCACCATGATTAAAGAAAAGCCCGTGCAGCAAGGAAGCAAAAATAAATAAATCAAATTATTAAAAAGAGAGATAAGCAGCAAAAGAGAACGTGTTCCTGCATGCACATTCTTAAAGAATGCTAGTTTCCAGAGACTCAAAAAAATATGAAATAATCACCAGTCTACATACAAGGTAAACTATCATCATCACTGTTTGTAAGTTGCAGAATCTCGCAGTCAGAAAGATATGCATTGATAACGACATTTGCAACAACATGGATGGATGTAGAGGTGATCAGACTAAGTGAAATAAGTCAGGCAGGGAAAGACAAATATATAGTATCAATTACATGTGGAATCTAATAAATGATACAAATGAACTGTTTGCAGAACAGAAATAGACTCACAGACATAGAAAATAAACTTAGAGTTACCAAAGGGGAGGGGGGAGGGGGAGATAAATTAGGGGTTTGGAATTAGCATATACACACTACTATATATAAAAGAGATAAACAACAAGGGTCTACTGTATAGCACAGGGAGCTAGATTCAATATCTTTTAATAACCTATACTGGAAAAGAATCAGAATAAGAACATATATATAATACATACATAAATATATATGCATAAATTTGTTCAGTTACGTCCAAGTCTTTCCAGCCCCATGGACTGTAGCCTGCCAGGCTCCTCTGTCCACTGAATTTTCCAGGTGAGATTACCAAGGTGGGGTGCCATTTCCTACTCTGGGGGTCTTCCCAACCCAAGGATCAAGCTCAGGTCTCTTGCGTCTCCTGCATTACCAGTTTCACTTAGTATAATCACCTCTAGGTCTATCCATGTTGTTGCAAATGTCATTATCAATGTATATCTTTCTGACTGCCAGATTCTGCAACTTTCAAACGGTGATGATGATAGTTTACCTTGTATGTAGACTGGTGATTATTTCATACTTTTTTGAGTCTCTGGAAACTAGCATTCTTTAATTCTACCGGTGGATTCTTTACCACCAGTGCCACCTGGGAAACCCAAATATAAATATATTTACATATATATATATGAATAACTTTGCTGTACACCTGAAACTAACACAACATTGTAAATTAACTGTACTTAAAGATATACACGGAGAAGGCAATGGCACCCCACTCCAGTACTCTTGCCTGGAAAATCCCATGGACGGAGGAGCCTGGTGGGCTGCAGTCCATGGGGTTGCTAAGAGTCGGACATGACTGAGCGACTTCACTTTCACTTTTCACTTTCATGCATTGGAGAAGGAAATGGCAACCCACTCCAGTGTTCTTGCCTGAAGAATCCCAGGAACGGCAGAGCCTGGTGGGCTGCTGTCTACGGGGTCGCACGGAGTCGGACACGACTGAAGCGACTTAGCAAAGGGATACATGCTGAGTTAAACATCAGAACTGGGAGTCAGATTTTCCAACTGGGAGCCTTTGATAAGGAGGTGACAGGGAGAGAGAAGAGCTTTAAAAGCTTTTTGTTGTTCAGTCCCTAAGTTGTGTCCAACTCTTTGCAACCCCATGGATTACAGCACGCCAGCCCCTGCTGTCCTTCACTGTCTTCTGGAGTTTGCTCAGATTCATGTCATACCTAACCATCTCACTCTCTGCCGCCCTCTTCTTTTGCCTTCAATCATTCCCAGCATCAGGGTCTTTTCCAGTGAGCTGGCTCTTCACATGAGGTGGCCAAAGTATTGGAACTTCAGCTTCAGCATCAGTCTTTCCAATGAATATTCAGAGTTGATTTCCTTTAGGATTGACTGGTTTGATCTTGCTATCCAAGGCTCTCTCCAGAGTATTCCCCAGCACTACAGTTTGAAAGCATTGAAGGTAAATGTCCTGTGAGAGCCTGTATTTCATTCTAACAGGCACATGATTTAATGTAGAGGGTAGTGTAATAATCCATCAGGGCTGAAAAGAGCTTTAAATTCCCAAGTAGCAAGTAAAGATCTCAGAGTCCAACAGTATTACAGGCCATAAACATCTTTCTCCCTTCATTCCTCCCCATCATGCCTCTGGCACAGACAGCTAGCCTCACTGCTCGCCCTTTGTAATTAGACAATTCCTACAATATCTGTTTATTTATTTGGCAGTGGCAGGTCTTTTGGACCCTTTAGTTGGGGTGCATTGCTTCAGTTGCTCCGAGCCATGTGGAGTCTCAGTTCTCTGACCAAGGATGGAACCCACATCCCCTGCATTGCAAGGTAGATTCTTAACCACTGGACCACCAGGGAAGTCCTGCAATTAGAGAACTGATACTTAGAGGTTGGGAGAATTTGGCCAAGAGCTTTAAGTGATAAAATAGAAGTAGATAAAACCAAGGTTACTTATTTTTGCTCTGTTTAAGGACAGATTAAGGAAGATTTCTAGAAAGGCTGAGATTGGCAGTTGCCCGGGAGTTCAGTCTGGTTTGTAGACACACAGAGGCTATGGAAGAAAGCCCCTCAGGGTCCCTGCAAACAAATCTCTCAACCTTTCTGGACAGCTGTTCATGAATGTTCAGTTGGGCCTTCAGGGAAGTGGGTGAGATGTTGATACAGAGATTTCTGATAAGATTTGACTATTCTCATTGATGGTTTCTTGGTCCTTTTTATTTAAAAGAATGTTTTTGTTGGTCTTTTATAGAATTAAACCAGCAAATATTTCTACCCCAGTAGTGTCTGGTTATCGGAGAAGGCAATGGCACCCCACTCCAATACTCTTGCCTGGAAAATCCCATGGATGGAGGAGCCTGGTAAGTTGCAGTCCATGGGGTTGCTAAGAGTTGGACACGACTGAGCGTCTTCACTTTCACTTTTCACTTTCATGCATTGGAGAAGGAAATGGCAACCCATTCCAGTGTTCTTGCCTGGAGAATCCCAGGGATGGGGAGCCTGGTGGGCTGTTGTCTATGGGGTCAAGACTAAAGTGACTTAGAAGCAGCAGCAGCAGCAATGGCTGGTTATAGGGACAGCTAAAATAAATACCAAGAGGAAATATCCAGAATATCACTGATTTTCTTGAAAAGAGATCTGGACTTGATATTTTACCCTTAACACTTGATCCTGAAGTAAAAAAGAATATTTTCTCAACTATTATATATTAATATTATATATATATATTACAGTGTGTGTTAGTTGCTCAATCCTGTTCAGCTCTCTGCAACCCCATGTGTAGTCTGCCAGGCTTCTTTGTCCATGGAATTCTCCAGGCAAGAATACTGGAGTGGGTTGCCATGCCCTCCTCTGGTGGATCTTTCTAACCCAGGGATCAAACCTGGCTCTCCTGCATCATAGGAGGACTCTTTATCATCTGAGCCACTGGGGACATACATACATACGTATATATATATATATATATATATGTGCGTGTGTGTGTGTGTGTGTACTGTACATATACATATAACCATACATATTCAAATTGGTAATAACATATTGGACCATACATATCCTAATTTGGATGTGTATCCATGTACATGTGTATATATATATATATATAGATGGGGGCTTCTCTAGTATCTCAAACAGTAAAGAATGTGTCTGTAGTACAGGAGACCCAGGTTCAGTTCCTGAATTGGGAAAATCCACTGGAGATGGGCATGGCAATCCACTACAGTAATCTTGCCTGGAGAATCCCATGGACAGAGGAGCCTGGCAAGTTACATTCCTTAGGGTCACAAAGAGTCAGGCATGACTGAAGTGATTTATTATGCACATAGATGCTAGACTTTCAGTTCAGTTCAGTCACTCAGTCATGTCTGACTCTTTGCGACCCCATGAACCACAGCACGCCAGGCCTTCCTGTCCATCGTCAACTCCTGGAGTTTACTCAAACTCATGTCCATTGAGTAGTGATGCCATCCAGCCATCTCATCCTCTGTCGATCCCTTCTTCTCCTGCCTTCAATCTTTCCTAGCCTCAGGGTCTTTCCCAAGGAGTCAGTTCTTCACATCAGGTGGCCAAAATATTGGAGTTTCAGCTTCAGCATCAGTCCTTCCAATGAATATTCAGGACTGATTTCCTTTAGGATGGACTGGTTGGATCTCCTTGCAGGCCAAGGGACCCTCAAGAGTCTTCTCCAACACCACAGTTCAAAAGCATCAATTCTTCTGTGCTCAGATTTCTTTATAGTCCAACTCTCACATCCATACACGACTACTGGAAAAACCATAGCTTTGACTAGATGGACCTTTGTTGGCAAAGTAATATCTCTGCTTTTCAATATGCTATCTAGGTTGGTCATAACTTCTTCCAAGGAGCAAGCATCTTTTAATTTCATGGCTGCAGTCATCATCTGCAGTGGAGAGTTCTGAAAAAACGTGGTTCACTGGAGAAGGGAATGGCAAACCACTTCAATATTCTTGCCTTGAGAACTCCATGAATGGAACAAAAAGGCAAAAAGATAGGGCACTGAAAGATGCACTCCCCAGGTCAGTAGGTGCCCAATATGATCTCCACTGGCGATCAGGGGAGAAATAACTCCAGAAAGAATGAAGGGATGGAGCCAAAGCAAAAACAATACTCAGTTGTGGATGTGACTTGTAATGGAAGTAAAGTCTGATGCTGGAAAAAGCAATATTGCATAGGAATCTGGAATAAGATCCATGAATCAAGGCAAATTGGAAGTGGTCAAACAGGAGATGGCAAGAGTGAATGTCGACATTCTAGGAATCAGCGAACTAAAATGGACTGGAATGGGTGAATTTAACTCAGATGACCATTATATCTACTACTGTGGGCAAGAATCCCTTGAAATAAATGGAGTAGCCATCATGGTCAACAAGAGTCCAAAATGTAGTACTTGGATGCAATCTCAAAAATGACAGAATGATCTCTGTTCATTTCCAAGATAAACCATTCAATAACACAGTAATCCAAGTCTACGCCCCGAAAAGTAATGCTGAAGAAGCTGAAACTGAACGATTCTATGAAGACCTATAAGACCTTCTAGAATTAACACCCCCAAAAGATGTCCTTTTCATCATAGGGGACTGGAATGCAAAAGTAGGAAGTCAAGAAATACCTGGAGTAACAGGCAAATTTGGCCTTGGAGTACGGAATGAAGCAGGGCAAAGGCTAATAGAGTTTTGCCAAGAGAACGCACTGGTCATAGCAAACACCCTCTTCCAACAACACAAGAGAAGACTCTACACGTGGACATCACCAGTACCCTTTCCTCCAACACATTTTTATAAAGGACTATAGAGAAATGTTGGCCTATACAGAACATGAAGAAATGCCATTTGGGATTTTATCGATGTCTCTCTATTTTCAGTGAAGGTTGGTTTACTCTAAGCTGAGCCTTCTCTAAGTTGAAAACTTGTGTTCACAGTGACACCCAAACAGTGAGCTGTTTGGGAATTTGTACCTCACCTGTACCATGTGGAAGGGAAAGATACACATTTGATCCCAGGTGATGCGTTATCTACTTGGATCTACAGAGGAAGGAGTAATTTTTGTTGGCATTTGAGTCCTGTTTTAAGCTGTTGCACTCATTAGGGTCTTTGTCATAAGGCCATCCTAATTAAAACCTCAGGGGGTAAAGAGGTCAATTGGAATGTTTGGTGGTAGATAGAGCATAGATCTGATTTACATATAAACTATTCTACATAAACTAGATAAACAACAAGGTCCTAATGTACAGTGTGTGCTTGCATGCTCAGTCATGTCTGACTCTTTTTGACCCCATGGACTATAGCCTGCCAGTCTCCTCTGTCCATGGAGTTTTCCAGGCAAGAATCCTGGAGTAGATTGCCATTTCCTTCTCCATAGCATACAGTACAGGGAACTGTATTCAATATCTTGTAATAACCTATAATGGAAAATAATCTGAAACATATGTATGTGTATATATATATATATATATATATATAACTGAATCTCTTTGCTGTACATCTGAAACTCACACAATATTGTAAATCAGCTATTTTTTTGTTTTTTAAACTATACTTACATTTTTAAAAAGTTTAACATACTTATCATAGTATCAGAAATTCCACTCCTAAGTGTTTACTCAAGATATTTGAAATTGTATGTCCTCTAAAACTTGTGCATAAATGTTCATGGCAGAATTATCTATAATCATCAGAATGTGGAAACAATCCAAATGTCCATTAGCTAATAAATATAGGTTGCATACTGCATAGAGAAATCACATACAGTCAAAGAAAGGAATGAATGTGATACATATTATAATATGAATGAACCTTGAAAACATTATGCTAAATGAAAGATGCCAGTTGCAAAAGGCCACACATCATATATTCCATACATATGAAATGACCACAATTGACAAATCCATAGAGACAGAAAATGTATAAGTGGTTTTGAGAAGTGATGGGAAAGAGGAAAGTGACTGATAATGGGTGTGGTGTTCCCTTCAGGACTGATGAAGATATTCTGGAATTAGACAGCGGTGATAGTTGCAAACTTGGGTATATACTAAACACATGGGAAGGTATACTCGAAAAGGTGGATCTTATATTGATTTTTATCTCAGTTTTTAAAAAAGAAATTATTAAAGTAACGCTGCTTGTCTTTTTCCCCTTTCCTGGAAGGGGAAACACTTCCCACATAAATCACTTGTATTTGAATACTTGTTTTTATGGTTTATTTTTGGCTGCACCAGGTGGCACATGGGATCTTAGGTCCCCACCAGGGATCCAACCTGCACCTCCTGTATTTGAAGCCTGGAGTCTTAACCACTGGACCACCACGAAGTCCTCAAGGTTTGATTTTTTTTTTTTTTNAACCACTGGACCACCACGAAGTCCTCAAGGTTTGATTTTTTTTTTTTTTTTTTTGATACGTTAGGTGCATTTTAATTTCAGCTCAATTTAAAAAATTACAAAAAAAGCCAGAAGCAAGGGACTTCCCTGTGGCTAAGACTCTGCTTCCACTACAGGAGGAGTAAGTTCCATCCCTCGTGGGGGAACTAAGATCCCACAAGCCAAGTGGCATGGCCCCCCAAAATTAAAAGCCAGAAGCCAAAGTCCTTCTGGGGCCCATCTCAAATGCCCCACGCGATCTGCCCACTGCCTCCTTGACCCCCTTTCCTACTTCTCTCACTCTGCTCGAGGCACACTGCCACCTCAGGACTTTTGCACTGTTCCTCTGTCTGGATCACTCTCCCTCCAGATCCCCACCTCCACCAGGTCTCTGCTCAAATGTCATCTCAGTGCAGCCCTTGCTTACTCAAGTTACAACCCCACTCACTTGCAGAATTTCCTCTGCCCTTTCCCTCCTCTGTCTTCAGTGTCAGAGTCTAGACTCTCAGCTTCACCAGGAGAAGATTTATTTATTTATTTTTGGCAGCAGTGGGTCTTCATTGCTGCACGAAGGCTGTTCTCTAGTTGCAGCGAGCAGGGGTTACTCTCCAGTTACAGTGCATAGACTTCTCACAGCGGTGGCTTCTTTTGCTGCAGAGCACAGGCTCTAGGGTTTGTGGGTTCAGCAGCAGCAGCAGCACACGGGCTTAGTTGCTCCAGGGCATGTGGGATCTTCCCAGACCTGGGCTCGAACCCATGTCCCCTGCCTTGGCGGGCAGATTCTTAACCTCTGGACTAGAAGGAAGTCCCGGGATGAGCTCTTTGGGCTGCTTTCTGCACTGCGATATCCCCAGTGCCTGGAGCAGGGTCAGGTGATGGTGACGATGTGTCAGGGAGGCAGAGGAAGAGGAGCCCCTGCAGTCTCACTCCCTCTCTCTCCTTCCCTGCGCAGGTCTCCCACGTCTTTACCAACTTTGGCAAGGGTATCTGCTACGTGTCTTTTGAGCAGTATGGAAGAGACACACGTTCCTGGGTGGGGCACTACGGCACCCTTGTGACCCACTCCAGTGTGAGGGTCAGGATCCGCCTGTCCTAGCCAACCAGCCTGACCCGGCCTTCCTGGACAGACTGCCATCTACTGGACACTAACATCAATCAAGGGCGGCTTTTGCAGCCAGGAGCCAGAGGATGCCTGAGGAAGGGTCGGGGGAGGTCCTGTGTGGCCTGTCCCCGGCACTCTTCCAATGAGCCCCATTTGTTGCCACTTCAGCCAAGGAACCAGGGATCCAACCAGGCTGGTCACTTGCTTCCCCAGGGCAGTGTCAAAGAGTAGCTCAGAGACCTGTACTATACTTGTAAATGTCTTTCTCACACGTGTGCTGATCAGTTGATGCTGGTTTAGTCACCAAGTCGTGTCCAACTCTTGCAACCCCATGGACTGTAGCCCACCAGACTCCTCTGTCTATGGGATTTCCCAGGCAAGAATACTGGAGTGGATTGCCATTTCCTTCTCCATCATGGTTTGATTTTGAAGGAAGGCAAAGAGTCACTCAGTCATGTCCGACTCTTTGCCATCCCACTAGGCTCCTCTGTCCATGGAGTTCTCCAGGCAAGAATACTGGAGTGAGTAGCTGTTCCCTTCACCAGGGCATCTTCCAAACCCAGGAATTGAACCCAGGTTTCCCACATTGCAGGCAGATTCTTAACCGTCTGAGCCACCAGGGCAAATTGAGGCAAAACCCCATCTGACTCCATTTAAGGTGAAAGTCACAGTGCCCCCTGCTGGTAGATTAGGGAGGAGCAGGGATTACAACAGACTATGATCTCCATAGAAATCTCTTCTCATGTTTGGCAACCTGGACAGTCCTTCTTTGTGCATCCTCAAGATGTGTAGGGAACATCTTTATACAGATAGTTTAGCACCTCACTTTGGACAGTGGGGGTTCTTACCTTCCCATTGCTTTGTTGAGCCCTGAAACAGCCCTTTATAATATTCCATTAGAAGTGTCAGAATGTTATAGCGACCTTCCACAGTGACTCAGAAATCAAATGATGCAAATACAGCCACTTAGGTATGCTTTGTGTCTCCATCACCATCCTGAATTTGATTAGTCATTTTTCGCAGTCTCTTTAACTTCAGAGTTTGGTGTGCTTCTTGGCAAGAGAGCTTAAACACATCACTCATAATTTGAAGGGGAGGGGCACATATCCATAAAGGAGAGATTTCAAATCTAGACTTAACAATTACCAGATCTCATGCATTTTCATTTTTCATAAAGAAACAATCTATTTCATTACCGTTTCATTTATTTGACCTAACAAATCCTCATTCACAGGCGAGGCTGACAAATTCGACAGACTTTAGAAACCATTCATCAATATCCAGTTTGTCATAAATTCACTCCAATGTTGGAAACAGGCCCGGAAACTAATTTGGTATCGCTTCTTGCAAATGATCCATAATTCATAATTACTGTTTCCTTCACATGTGACAGGTATTTGATTCTGTAAAAATGGCAAAATTGGCTGGCCACACACACACACACGTCCCTCAAAAATAAAGAGGGCTGCATTCTCCAATGTCAGGACATTGCCATCCACTCTTTAAAGATACTGTAGGGGAAATAAAAATAAGTTTTCAGAGAAAAATAAAAATAAAAACATGTCTGAGTAACAGGAAGCTGAAAGAAGTCCCTTCCCATTGCTTAGTTCGCAAAAAGATGTTGGTTTCAGTTTTATGGTTGTTGGTGGTACGTGAATAACTTCTTTTGTCAAAAATTGTAATTTATAATCCCAGGGAGGGGGGAGCCTGGTGGGCTGCCGTCTATGGGGTCACACAGAGTTGGACACGACTGAAGTGACTTAGCAGTAGCAGCAGCGGCAATTTATTTCAGATGTTCAGATAGGTAAATTGAAAGCTCTGGGAATTTTTAGTGTCATGAATTTCTGCCATGGCTTTGGAATAAATGCAGTTATATTGACTTGATCCTTTCTTGCTAACCCAAGAAGTGATTTATTGAACGGAGGCATGGGAAGTAGCAATCCTGGGATGTGTTTGACATTCAGAGAGATTGTATATGTACATTATCCCCCTTGGAGCCCTTAACCTCCTTGAAAATACATGAAAAATACCTTTAAAATATTTGACTATCTTGTGAACTCAAAGGAAACAACTTGTTTGAGCCTGAGAGACCACAACAAGTTCTTCCTTGTTAAAAATGGGACCATAAAACAATCTATTCCTCTTCCGAGGATGGGAGGTGATGGCTAGAATGTTTTCTCTCCAGAAACATTGTTATTCAGTACTTGAGAGCTATATGAAAACAGACCCCTAAAAAAGTGGTTTAAAGTGGCAAGATCTGAATCAAACACTACACTTTCAGACTTTCCATGTTCAGAAGCCATGGGGCAAATTTCCAGTTAATTCTTCAGAGCTTGGAAAGAATATTATCTTGAACAATAATACAAGAGTGTTCCCAGTACTCAGTAGTAAATTTCCAACCTGACTAAATTTTCAACTAGACTAAAAGTTTCCTCACAATAGCTTGCTTCTGTGGTCGATATTCTATTCATTGGAAATGGTCAGCATTTCCAAGAGAGGCACAGCCTTCTTTCTAATGAAAATGGGATTCACAACATAAATTGATTTCTGCATGAGAGATAGGTCAGATATTACTTACTTAAATATGGTAAGTAAGGGCTCTGGTAGCTCAGACAGTAAAGAATCCGCCTGCAAAGAGGGGGACCTGGATTCGATCCCTGGGTTGGGAAGATCCCTTGCAGGAGGGCATGGCAACCCACTCCAGTATTTTTGCCTGGAGAATCCTCATGGACAGATGAGCCTGGCGGGCTACAGTCCATGGGGTCGAAGAGAGTCGGACATGACTGAGCAATTAAGCACAGCATAGCACATGGTAAGTAAATACGGCACAGGGATCAGTGGACTCTGACAAGGGTTGCCTGTGTGTATGGACTAATGTCTAGCAGGTATCTCTGAGCCTAATGGACCCAGGGGCTGATCAGCTGCGCTTCATGGTGTCACTTGCCTTTGAGCTATATTTGCTTCTGTGGAGCAGGACAAGTAGAACTCTGCCCACTGTTCTGCTTCTCTTTTTTTGAAATTTAATTGAAATATAGTTGATTTACAATGCTGTGTTCACATCTTCTATAAAGCAAAGTGACTCAGTTATACATATATATTCTTTTTCATATTATTTTCTTTATGGTTTATCACAGGATATTTAATGTAATCTGCTGTGCTATATAGGGGACCTTGTTGTGTATCCATCCTGTAAGTAATATTTTGCACCTACTAATTTCAAACTTCCAATCTATCCTTCCTCCAAACCCCTTCCCCCTTGGCAACCGCAAGTCTTTATGGCTGCGAGTCTGTTTTGTAGGTAAGTTCTTTGGTGTCGTGTTTTAGATTCCACATATAAGTGATATCATATAGTATTTATCTTTCTGTTTCTGACTGACTTCACTTAGTATGATCACCTCCAGGTCCATCCATGTTTCTGCAATGGCATTATTTCATTCTTTTTATGGCTGAGTGATATTCCATTACTTTGGCCACCTGATTCAAAGAACCTACTCATTAGAAAAGAAAGACCCTGATGCTGGGAAAGATTACAGGCAGGAGGAGAAGGGGATGAAAGAGGATGAGACAGTTGGATGGCCTCACCAACTCAATGGACATGAGTTTGAGCAAGCTCCAGGAGATGGTGAAGGACAGGGAAGCCTGGCATGCTGCAGTCCATGGGATCGCAAAGAGTCAGACACAACCAAGCAACTGAAAAAAGATTTCATTGTATATATGCACTGCATCTTCTTTATCCATTCATCTGCTGATGGCCATTTAGGTTGTTTCCAAGTCTTGGTTATAGTGAACATTGCTTCTGTGAACATGGGCCCACCCTGCTTGTTGATTGGTCAAGTCGTTCTCGGCATCTAGACTCACTCATCCTCGTGGGGACCTTCTCCTGGCATGATGTCCGCATCATCTACACACACAGGCTCTATCACAGTGAGCAGCTGTCTCATACATCAGGATCTAGAGAGGTCCGGACAATCCCATTGTGAAGATGTCAACACATGCGGTAATGTTTCCAGTAATTTAAAGATATAAAATATTTTAATGTTTCAGTGAAACAATGGCAATGGAGGGTTTAAGAAATTATGATCTATATATCCCTACAGTTTCCAAGTTAATTCCTTCAACACAGAGAGATATTTTTATTCCAAATATGCTGTTCATGAGATAACCAGGACATTTGAAAATGTGAATTAGGAACACATGGTAGAGGTTAAGAATCCACCTGCCAGTGCAGGGGAGATGAGCTCGATCCCTGGTCTGAGAAGATTCCACTTGCTGCGGGGCAACTAAGCCCATGTATCACAAGAACTAAGCCCACGCTCCAGAGCCTGAGAACAGCAACTACTGTGCTCACATGCCACAACTACTCACGTGCTGCAGCTACTGAAGCCCATGCCCCCCAGGGCACATGCTCAGCAACAAGAGAAGCAACCACAATGAGAAGCTCGCTTGTCAAAACTAGAGAAAGCCTGAGCACGTCAATGAAGACCCAGGACAGCCAAAACTTAAAAATAAACAAATAGAACATGTGGTACATACCTGTGTATCTAGACATGGTAGTCTGATGAGAGCACATGGTTTTAGGATAGTTGGATATCCTTACTGGTAATTGTCTTCTACCTTTAATGTGATTTTTATTTGCTTGGTGTCAACTGCTTACCATAATGTTAAGTGGCTTAATCTATGGCTTTCTCAAACTTTGTGTTCACATAAAGTTAGTCCCTTCTGGTACTTGCTACTCAGCCCCACCCCAAGAAAGGACTTGCTGAAAAGTGTCTTCATTTGTTAACAGCGCTGGAAAAAAATAAAACATTTTCCAGGTCTGTATCTTTTATTACAAAACCTGAACCTATTCAGTAAAATATCATCCTTTTTTTTTTTTCCCAGCTCAGACTCCTAGCCCAGTGTGTTAAAGCAGCACTGGCTGAATTTCATACCAGTTTTCAAATCTGCAAATTTCCCTGTATCTCTCGGGCCTTGTTTTTAGCAGAAAACATTTGCACTGAAAACAGACTTTCTGCAAGAGACCACAAGGAAGTCTTAACTAGGTTTTGATGTTGTTAGTGGTTTCAAATTTTTCAGACAATTATAGGCAAGAAGGCAAGAGGGTTCTGTTAATTCAGAGAAATTTGGATTGATGTAACTAGCAGGCAAAGAAGACACTAAAATACTTGAAACTTTAAAATATGACAATGATTTCTAAGGGGAAAGTTTTGTGGGGGAAAGAATGAAGAATGGGTGATTATATTACTTTTTTATTTTTCTTGACTGGACCACACGGCACTGGGATCTTAGTCCCCGCAACCCTCTCCAGTCAAGGATCAAATCCTCACCCCTTGCACTGGAAGTGTGGAGTCTTTTTTTATTATTAGTTTTAAAAAAAATTTGGCCATGATGAATCTTCCTTGCAGCATGAGCATTCTTTGTTGCAATGTATAGGCTTATCTAGTTCTGCTGCTTCTGCTAAGTCGCTTCAGTCATGTCCGACTCTGGGAGACTCCATAGACGGCAGCCCACTAGGCTCCCCTGTCCCTGGGATTCTCCAGGCAAGAACACTGGAGTGGGTTGCCATTTCCTTCTCCAATGCATGAAAGTGAAAAGTGAAAGTGAAGTCGCTTCAGTTGTGTCCGACTCTGTGCAACCCCATAGACGGCATCCCACCTGGCTCCTCTGTCCATCGGATTTTCCAGGCAAGAGTACTGGAGCCGGGTGCCATTGCCTTCTCTAGTTCTGGCACGTGGTGTTTGTTGCCCCAGAGCATGTGGGACTCTACTTCCCCAATCAGGGATCAAACCTGTCTTCTGCACTGGAATGTGCTTAGTCGCTCAATTGTGTCCGACTCTTTGCAACCCCATGGACTGTAGCCTGCCAGGCTCCTCTGGCTGTGGAATTCTCCAGGCAAGAATACTGGAGTGGGTAGCCTTTCCCTTCTCCAGGGGATCTTCCCTACCCAGGGATCAAACCCAGGTCTCCCACATTGCAGGCAGATTCCTTACCAGCTGAACTACCAAGGCAGATCCTTAACCATTGGTCCACCAGGGAAGTCCCACAGGTGATTTTATTTCTGTAAAGACTTCTCCTTAGTCTGCATACAAAACAATACACATAGAAATGTGTAATTATTTGTCTGGGGATCACCTGAATGTTGACACTGAAGACGTGTATGGAATTGATTTGATGAAGTGGGAATAATAATTTCCCAGGAGACACGGGAAAGAAGTATGCAGAAAAGCTGTGGTACCCATGGTGTGCAATATTGTACCCCCTGCCCCTGGAAAGAGCCAAAGATCAAGCGGCATGTTTAAAGCCTCTTAAAAGTAGTTTGTGTCTTAAACACTTGAACTTTGAACAAAGGACGTTCCATTGAATTCTGGAGACCCATGTACTGTTAATTCACACACAATTGTGATACATTCAGTTATTCATTCAACAAACACTTATTGATTAATTTTAAAGGCCCCAATGCTGTACTAACTGGTTTCTGGATGAACAAGGTGGACATAGATTCTTGCTTGGGGAGCTTACAGTCTAGGGGTTGTGTGGTCTCATAGGCAAAAGTGGTTTATAAGAAACAAATTAGAAAGTCGGATCTGATATGGGAGGAAAAAAGAAATAAGACCAGAGGGAGAAGTGACAGCAGACAGCGGGTGGCAGTAACATCGTAAAAGTCAAAGGTGAGATTTCAAAGAGCTTGCCCTTTGGGTGGTTTACAAAAGAACGAGCTGGCTTAAACCTGTGGCTCCAGGGACAGTCAGTGAATTCTGCACAGGTCACGGCAAGAGCCAGTGCCAACCGGGTGACCCCCAGTGCTGCACTTGAATTTTGCTTAAATCCTCCTTCCATTAAGATGGCAAGAAAGTGGCATGCTTTTAAGTCAGCTGATTCTCCATGAAGTATGGTTAATATTTCAAGGCATTCACTTTGTTATCATATGTATAGAAATGCTCATATATAATTTTTATTAAATTATAGTTGCTTTACAATGTTGTGTTCGTTTTTGGTGTATAGCAAAGTGACTCAGTTGTACATAGACACGCATATTCTTTTTCATTTTGGTTTATCACAGGACATTGGATATAGTTCCCTGTGCTGTAGAGTAGGCCTTTGTTGTTTATCTGTTTTACATATACACAGGAGTTTGTATCTGCTAATCCCAAACTCCTATTTTCATCCCTCCTCCGGTCCCTTTCCCCTTTGGTAATCTTGAGTTTGTTCTCTATATCCATGAGATATCTCTTTATCTTTATATATTCTCTATATCTGAATCTGTTTCATAAATAAGCTCATTGGGAGACTCACTTGGATTTAACACTATTGAGAACAGAAGATTTCTCCTGATGATCTGGCCACAGTCTTGTTCTATTTGTCACCACAGCATGCCAGGTCAATGGATATTTTACCTACAACATTTTTATTCCCCATTCAGTGTGGCCAGTGACTGACATGCCGCTGTATCCACTGACTCACCACACGGAGGGTGAGAAGATTGAGATGAAGGTTGGAAGACTCTGCCAACAGCCCCATGTTTGTACTGTAGCTGCAAACCTGCGGGTCTGCCTGGAGGAGGCAAGCACAGGAGCACCCATTATGAGATCAGAGGAATATGCATGTGAAGGTGCTCCCTCCCCAGTGTGGCAGATGACAGTAAAGATATAATGACATTTCAGAGCAAGTGTGTGAATAAAAAATGAATCCTAGGAACTGAGGGCTCATTTCCAGGAACAGGTTTATAACTGAAGAGGAACTGGCAGTGGCAGGCATATACCATATAGGAAGTTAAAACCACTCCAGTTATTTCTAAGGGCATAATCATTTTTACATTGCAACTTGGGGACAGACCTTCAGCCTGGGGTACACTAAACGACAACATTGCGATCCAGAAAAGAGTTCTGAAATGGTAAACTACACATAAGATACACAGGAGCCCACGGCTACAATATTCAAAATATCACTGGATTTTCTGAAACACTCACTGCTGCTACTCTAACCCAGAAATGTGAACAGGACTGAAATCTGTCTCTGTAATACTCCAAACATCCATATGAAATGTACAGATGTCAGCCCAGTATTCAGATGATTGGTCGACATACTACCAATCACAGAATGAGGCTGTTTAAAACCCCAGATGCTGGACATCACAGACACATGGCTAACTGCATTCTGGGGGATGCCTCATCTCCCACTCACCTGCATCCTCCAGATTGGTACCAATTATCCCTCATTGTGTGAGACTGCATTAGCATCTCTGTTATCCAGGGAAGCAAAAAGCAATCGCTGCAAAAATAAGTCAAAGTTTTGATTTGCCAGTAGAGGAAAAAAGGTGACTCTTATGAAAGTAAATTTCAGATCATGGCTGTCTTCAAAGGGTAAAGTAGAGGGATCAAGAAAATGTGTGACTTTTCAAAATTCAAATGCCAAAATAAAAATTAAAGGTGATGGCTGGTTTATAATACGCAATGTCAATTAGCCATAAAAACAGTTCTCATGGTTCTTTAGACTCTCTCTCGTCTACTTTTGCTTGGAAAAAGACCAAATGCCTAAGTGTTTGACAAGAAGGTGGACGAGGAAAGAGAGAACTAAATACATTGCTTTTAATATTTTCCCTTTAATCGTGTCAATAAAAAACCAAATAAATTGAAATAACTTAGTATTAAGCTTGTAAAACATACCAAAATCCACCATCTTACATGGAGTGTATAATTTTTTTTATAGATTGAGTACACTCATATGGCAATAACAATGAAATGAAATTTTTAAAAGATGCCAAGAGAATTCATCATTTGAGTTGTCCAGGTAAAATGAACAGTTTATTCCCTGGACAGTTTCCATATTCAAATGTGATCTTATTTCCTGTTAAGGTGAATCTCCACAGACGATGCAAATATTTGCTATTTAACATGGGGTCAATTAACATTGCACTGTGTTAACAATTGAAGACCTTGGGATTAATTGTAATTCATCCAGTCAACTGAGCTTTAGGCAGAAAATGCAGTCTGTATATGCAGTGGCCTGTAACCTCTGTTCTGCAGCCTCCAGACAGCAAAGTCACACGAGGAGCTTGCCGGATGCGGATTTGTGTGGCCATCTGGCATATCAGAGTGTAGACGGAATACACTCTAGCAAGCCTAGGTAGAAAACTAATAAGTGCATTCGAGTTTATTTCCTTCTTTTCTCTGTTTTCTTTTCCCTTTGTTTTCTGCCATGGCTGGAATTTTTCTTAATTTTTTTTCTTTTTCTTTCTCTCTCTTCCTTTTTACTTTTTATTGATTAGTAGGCACTAAGAGCTAGAGAATCTGGCATGCTGAAAGAAGAGACTTGAAACTGTCCACGACTTGAATTGTCATGTAGACATTTACATTTTTGGTGCTGTTCTCATACCATCTACATAATTGAAATCATTCAAACAAAAATGTGAAGACTTCAAGGAATCTGAATTTTTACTTCCTCGACAAATCAAAAGGAAATTAAGGGAGAAATGCCTGGGTCTGGGTCAGGAAGATCCTCTAGAGAAGGAAATGGCAACCCATTCCAATAGTATTGCCTGGAGAATTCCATGGAGAGAGGAGTCTGGTGGGCTACAGTCCATGGGGCTGCAAAGAGTTGGACACGACTGAGCGACTGACACTTTCTTTCACTGCTTTCATTTTATTTTTATTTTTGGGCCACATATGTCAGGATAGAGGGGACGGAAGGGGAGACAAGACAATTTGGAAACCAAAGCAAGTGCCCAGTGTGAGACGATCCAAGAAGAAATCAAGTTTCCACCGAGACTTAGTAAATAAACAACAAACCGAGTACCTCCGCTGTGGTGTTTGTTCAGTTGCTAAGTGCTGTCCGATTCTTTGCAAGCTCATGGGCTGCAGCACATCAGGTTCCTCTGTCCTCCACTATCTTCCAGAGCTTGATCAAAGTCACGTTCATTGAGTCAGTAATGCTATCCAACCATCTCATCCTCTGCTACCCGCTTCTCAATTTTGCCTTCAGTCTTTCCCAGCATCAAGGTCTTTTCCAATGAGTCGGCTTGTTGCATTGGGTGGTCAGAGTATTGGAGCTTTGGCTTCAGCATCAGTCCTTCCAATGAATATTCAGGACTGATTTCCTTGAGGATTGACTGATTGATCTCCTTGAAGTCCAAGAGACTCTCAAGAGTCTTCTCCAACACTACAGTTCAAAAGCATCAATTCTTTGGCACTCAGCTTTCTTTATAGTCCAACTCTCACATCCATACATGACTACTGGAAAAAGCATAGCTTTGACTAGATAAACATTTGTTGGCAAAGTAATGTCTTTGCTTTTTAATATGCTTTCTAGGTTGGTCACTGCCTCCTGTACAATGTCACAAACTTCTCCCCATAGTTCTTCAGGCACTCTCTCTACCAGATCTAATCCCTTGAATCTATTTGTTACTTCCACTGTATAATCGTAAGGGATTTGATTTAGGTCATACCTGAATGGGCTAGTGGTTTTCCCTACTTTCTTCAATTTAACTCTGAATTTGGCAATAAGGAGTTCATGATCTGAGCCACAGTCAGCTCCCAGTCTTGTTTTTGCTGACTGAACAGAGTTTCTCCATCTTTGGCTGCAAAGAATATAATCAGTCTGATTTTGGTGTTGACCATCTGGTGATGTCCATGTATGGAGTCTTCTCTTGGGTTGTTGGAAGAGGGTGTTTGTTATTACCAGCGTGTTCTCTCAGCAAAACTCTGTTAGCCTTTGCCCTGCTTTATTTTGTACTCCAAGACCAAATTTGCTTGCTACTCCAGGTATCTCTTGACTTCCTACTTTTGCATTTCAGTCCCCTATGATGAAAAGGACATCTCTTGGGGGTGTTAGTTATAGAAGGTCTTGTAGGTCTTCATAGAACCATTCATTTTCATTTTTTTCAGCATTACTGGTTGGGGCATAGACTTGGATTACTGTGATTGAATGGTTTGTCTTGGAAAGGAACAGAGATCATTCTGTCATTTTTGAGATTACACCTCAACACTGCATTTCGGACTCTCTTGTTGACTATGAGGGCTACTCCATTTCTTCTAAGGGATTCTTGCCAGCAGTAGTAGATATAATGGTCATCTGAGTTAAATTCACCCATTCCAGTCCATTTTAGTTTACTGATTCCTAAAATGTCGATGTTCACTCTTGCCATCTCCTGTTTGACCACTTCTAATTTATCTTGATTCATGGATCTAACATTCCAGGTTCCTATGCGATATTGCTCTTTACAGCCTCAGACTTTACTTCCATCACGAGTCACATCCACAACTGAGCACTGTTTTCGCTTTGGTTAGGTCTTTTCATTCCTTCTGGAGTTATTTCTCCACTGAACTCCAGTAGCATATTGGGCACCTACCAACCTGGGGAGTTCATCTTTCAGTGTCATATCTTTTTGCTGCTTTATTGACTATGCCAAAGCCTTTGACTGTGTGGATCACAATAAACTGTGGAAAATCCTGAAAGAGATGGAAATACCAGACCACCTGACCTGCCTCTTGAGAAATCTGTATTCAGGCCAGGAAGCAACAGTTAGAACTGGACATGGAACAACAGACTGGTTCCAAATAGGAAAAGGAGTACGTCAAGGCTGTATATTGTCACCCTGCTTATTTAACTTATATGCAGAGTACATCATGAGAAACACTGGACTGGAAGAAACACAAGCTGGAATCAAGATTGATGGGAGAAATATCAATAACCTCAGATATGCAGATGACACCACCCTTATGGCAGAAAGTGAAGAGGAACTAAAAAGCCTCTTGATGAAAGTAAAAGAGGAGAGTGAAAAAGTTGGCTTAAAGCTCAACATTCAGAAAACGAAGATCATGGCATCCGGTCCCATCACTTCATGGGAAATAGATGGGGAAACAGTGTAAACAGTGTCAGACTTTATTTTGGGGGGCTCCAAAATCACTGCAGATGGTGATTGCAGCCATGAAATTAAAAGACGCTTACTCCTTGAAAGAAAAGTCATGAGCAACCTAGATAGCATATTCAAAAGCAGAGACATTATTTTGCCGACTAAGGTCTGTCTAGTCAAGGCTATGGTTTTTCCTGTGGTCATGTATGGATGTGAGAGTTGGACTGTGAAGAA
>SJYQ01001638.1:424590-492586 GCA_006410935.1 Redunca redunca | reverse complement strand
GTGAAGAAAGCTGAGCACTGAAGAATTGATGCTTTTGAACTGTGGTGTTGGAGAAGACTCTTGAGGGTCCCTTGGACTGCAAGGAGATCCAACCAGTCCATTCTGAAGGAGATCAGCCCTGGGATTTCTTTGGAAGGAATGATGCCAAAGCTGAAACTCCAGTACTTTGGCCACCTCATGCGAATAGTTGACTCATTTGAAAAGACCCTGATGCTGGGAGGGATTTGGGGCAGGAGGAGAAGGGGATGACAGAGGATGAGATGGCTGGATGGCATCACTGCCTCAATGGACGCAAGTCTGGGTGAACTCCGGGAGTTGGTGATGGACAGGGAGGCCTGGCGTGCTGCGATTCATGGAGTCACAAAGAGTCGGACACGACTGAGCGACTGAACTGAATTGAACTGTTCAAGGAGTTCTCAAGGCAAAAATACTGCAGTGGTTTGCCATTCCCTTCTCCAGTAACCCATGTTTTGTCATAACTCTCCACCATGACCCCTCAGTCATGGGTGGCCCTACATGGCATGGCTCATAGCTTCAGTAGGTTAGACAAGGCTGTGGTCCATGTGATCAGTTTGATTAGTTTTCTGCGATTGTGGTTTTCATTCTGTCAGCCCTCTGATGGATAAGGATCAGAGGCTTATGGAAGCTTCCTGATGGGAGAGATTGACTGTGGGGGAAATGGGATCTTGTTCTGGTGGGTGGGGCCATGCGCAGTAAATCTCTAATTCAAGTTTGCATTGATGGGTGGGGTCCTGTTCCCTCCTTGTTGCTTGACCTGAGACCAAACTATGGTGGAGGTAATGAAGATAATGGCAACCTCCTTCTAAAGGCAGCACTCAGTGCCCCAACCCTGCAGCAGGCCACCACCAACCCATAGCTCCACCAGAGACTCCTGGACACTCACCGGCAAATCTGGGTCAGTCTCTTATGGGGTCATTGCTGCTTCCTTCTGGATCCTGGTACACACAAGGTTTTGTTTGTGCCCTCCAAGAGACTCTTTCCGCAGTCCTGTGTAAGTTCTATAATCAAATCCCACTGGTCTCCAAAGTCAAATTCTCTGGGAGTTCTCAGTTCCTTTGCCAGAACCCCAGGTTGGACCCACAGCAGTGTGGGTCCTAGAACTTTCTTAACAGCGTGAGAATGTCTTTGGTATAATTGTTCTGCAGTCTGTGGGTCGTCTGCTCAGCAGCTCTACGGTGAGGTTAATGGTGACCTCCAAGAGGCCTTTTGCCACAGGCTGTGTGACCAGGTAGCTGCACCCAGAGCCCCTGCCCCTGCGGCAGGCCACCGCTGACTTGTTCCGCCTCAGGAGACTCAAACACAGGTTTGGCTCTGTCCCTGTAAGGTCTCTGGGTCTTGGTGTGCACAAGGTTTTGTTTGAGCCCTCTGCGCATCACTGGTGGGTATGGGATTTGGTACTAAATGGGATTTTGCCCCCCTACCATCTTACTGGGGCTTCTCTTTTGCCTTTGGACACGGGGAATCTTTTTTTGGTGGGATACAACGTTCTCCTGTCGATGGTTATTCAGAAGCAAGTTGTAATTTTGGAGTTCTCGCAGGAGCAGATGAGTGCATGTTCTTCTACTCCACCATCTTGCCAATACAGTGGATTTGTACAACTTTAGCCCCAGTGGAGGGAAACACTCTCTCCCCTGACCCCCCAGGGACAGCTGTCTGTGCTGCCACCAAAGGCTGCTTTAGCTTTCTCAGAGTGTATTAGAACACCTGTCCACTGTGTCTGCCTCCCCACATGGACACAGTTCCAGTTCTGCAAGTGTTCTGGTCAAGATGTTCTCAGCAGACCAGGTTAGGGTTTGGTTGGATTTAGGGTTAGGGCTGGTTTTAAAGTTTGGGTTAGAGTTAGGGTTGGGGTTACAGTTAGGGTTAGGGCTACCCAGGTGGCTCTAGTGATAAAGAACACACCTGCCAATGCAGGAGACCCAAGAGACCTGGGTTTGATTCCTGGGTCTGGAAGATCCCTTGCAGGAAGGTATGGTGACCCACTCCAGCATTCTTGTCTGGAGAATCCCATGGACAGAGGATCCTGGTGGGCTATAGTCCATGGAGTTACAAAGATTCGGTCCTGACTGAGGACTTAGTGGCACATACACAGAGTTAGGGATACAGTCCAACTTTGTCCGAATGAACTTTTCCCACTTCTCCGCCATCATTCCATCTTCGCCCATTATGTTTCAACAAGGAAGAGTCATCTCATTGGTCATTAGTAAGTGACTTTGAGATGTCCACATGGTGGTCTATCTCAAAATTCACCTGGGGTTCTGCTACTTACCTCTTCTTGGTACCTTTGTCTAAGCTCCCAATAAAGCCTTCTATTACAAGAAGTCATAGAAAACTTCTGTTTTCTAGTCTACCTCTCCCAACAGATTGGGAACTCTTAAATTACAGATGATATTATATTCATGGCTGTATCAGTAGGTCCCAACACAAAGACAACTGCAAGGCAGAGTCCTAGGAACTGCTTGTGAATTTGATGCCCAAGGGTCTTATCATTGAGGAAATAATAAGAACATGATGAGAAAGGGCCTGAAATTGATGTGTTGTAACTGTACACAAACAGTTGTACAGGTTGTGTACTGCTCAACTAGTAAAACTCTATTCACATACATGATCATATAAACAATGTTCCCTAGTGTTGATTAGGCTATCATGTGAAAAACCCAGGAAAACCACCCATGGGTCAGATGAACTTATCTGTCACTCATAATATCTTTCCCTTCTCAAGAAGAATCTCTCTCCACTAAGGTAATTAAAGGTCTGTCAGAAGACAGTTGGCTCAAAGATGAGAAAATGAATCATCAGACTGAATCATCAATCCCAAGGGTGTGAGCTCATATCCTGGATTCTAGTCAACAAAATCAACTTCAAAATCAACTATATTTAAAAAATATAGTTTCATATCAAGACATCAAATTAATTGCACAAAAACCCAATATTCATGCTGGATCTCAAAAGAGTTGATGATACAGGGATGAAGAATCATTCCACATGAGGAATGAGAAAATTATTCTTGATTCGGAATACGAATGCAGCAAAAATCTTCATAGAAATCTCTTTACTAGGAATGATGAGGTGTAAAGACAGGCAAAGTAGTGAAATTATTTTCTGCTGCACTGCAAGAAAATGTAGCTGTTAAAGGGAACATTTCTATAGCCTACTTGGTATTTTCCACAGTTGCTTTAAAGTTATAAACCGAATTGTTTATTTCAAAGGAAGTTTCTACACAGAAGACTTTTCAAAAGTTATCTCTGAAGACAGTAGTTTCTGGTAGTATCAATGAAAGCTTTCTTTTTTAAAATATTTATTTATATTTTTAGTTCAGTTCAGTTCAGTCGCTCAGTCGTGTCTGACTGTTTGCGACCCCATGAAACACAGCACGCCAGGCCTCCCTGTCCATCACCATCTCCCAGAGTTCACTCAGACTCACGCCCATCGAGTCTGTGATGCCATCCAGCCATCTCATCCTCGGTCATCCCCTTCTCCTCCTGCCCCCAGTCAACTCTTCGCACGAGGTGGCCAAAGTACTGGAGTTTCAGCTTCAGCATCATTCCTTCCAAAGAAATCCCAGGGCTGATCTCCTTTAGGATGGACTGGTTGGATCTCCTTGCAGTCCAAGGGACTCTCAAGAGTCTTCTCCAACACCACAGTTCAAAAGCATCAATTCTTCAGTGCTCAGCCTTCTTCACAGTCCAACTCTCACATCCATACATGACCACAGGAAAAACCATAGCCTTGACTAGAGGGATCTTAGTCGGCAAAGTAATGTCTCTGCTTTTGAATATGCTGTCTAGGTTGGTCACAGCTGTTCTTCCAAGGAGTAAGCGTCTGTTAATCTCATGGCTGCAGTCACCACCTGCAGTGATTTTGCAGCCACTGGCTTGTTGTTACTGTGCCTGGGCTTTCTCTAGTTGCAGCCAGTGGGGGCTACTCTCTAGTTGCAACGCATGGGCTTCTCATTGTGGTGGCTTCTCTTGATGCAGAGCATGGGCTCAGTCGTTGTGGCACAAGGCACACCAGGGATCGAACCCATGTCCCCTGCATTGGCAGGTGGATTTTTAACCACTGGACCACCAGGGAAGCCCCTGAAATCTTTCTTGGGCAACAGTGCTGCTAGCTCTGGGTGGCACAGCTGGGATAATCAAGAAGTAGAATAGACCTGAATGAATGGCCAAACTGAGAAAAGCTCTTGGAACTGCGCAGCTCCAGCAATGACCAAAGCAGAAGACAACACCAAAAGATCCTCAGTGAGGAGGAAATGACTTCTATTCGAGGGATGCTAAGTTACACTCATGAGCTATATTAACAAAGGAGATACAACAAAGTAAAGTCACTGCCCTTTGAAGGCTAGAAATAAAATGTTAAACTTCCTATTAGTGAATGGGGGAAGATGGGGGGAAAAACTGAACACATAACTCCAAAGAAGGCAGGAAGGGAGGGGGGAAATAAGCATTTAAAAAAGAGTGTGTGTGTAGAGAGAGAGGTGAAAAGTTCCTTTCTCTCAAATGGTCTTCACTCCTCTCTACTTGGTCATCCCGAGTCATCCATCCAGGCCCATCTTAACTCACCCATCTGGGAAGACCCTCTGACACTTTGTGGCAAAGCCCTTTGGCTCCTTCTCATCCTGATCCTAAACATGCTGCATGATAGCATCTACCATGTTTTTATTACAGTCATCGGACATCTTCTTGTTTTGAACACTGGGAATCCACGACCTCTTCTACAGATTGTGGCTTGGGAGTAAGTTTAGAGGAAACAGCCCTCCTGCCCATTCATGCTTCAATATGGCACTACTCGGGCTTTAGGGGGAACCATGGGAAGCCAATGATTGCCCAGGATCTTCTTGAGGGTTCCTAGTGGCCACCATAAGTGGGTCAGAGATCAAGACATGATGTAGAAACCCCACAGAAGACAGCGTGATAATGAGTCCTCTGGTGAATGAACCTGAAAGCATTTACAATTTACTGCAGTGAACACAAGCATGTATATCTCAGGAGACAGCAGTTGTAAGATATTTGATAAGGGGCTCCTTTTTTAATTTTAAAGATTTTTTTTTAATGTAGACTATTCTTAAAGTCTTTGTTGAACTTCTTACAATATTGCTTCTGTTTTATGGTTTGGTTTTTTGGCCACAAGCCATGTGGGATCTTATGTCCCTGACCAGGGATTGAATTTGCACCCCCTGCATTGGAAGGCAAAGTCTTAACCACTGGACCACCAGGGAAGTCCTAAGTGAATTCTTGACTCTTCCATCTAGAATCGGAAGTGATGAGGTCTATTCAAGCTGAGGTTTTTGTAGCTTTTAGGAAGTCCTAGTGAGGTTCATCAAGCTTCTTGTTACCCCCAAACACATCCCCCTAAAACTCTGACCTGATCAGTTACAGATCTGCAAAAGCTGACCTTGGTCATTCACTCTGTCAGAATCTAACATTGAGGTCAGTTTCTATTTCTTACTATCCTGCTTGCACCATCTTTCTAAATGGCCCACATATTATAGACACTAATTAACTGACATCACCTCTTCCCAGATGATTTGCAAATAATTCCAATACCCAGTCTATGGTCAGGCACCACCACCTCAAGACCTAAGAAGGGCTGATCCGAGGAAGATCTGATCCACACTACAGAGTGAAACCCAGAGCTACTGGATGCTACTGGAAAGAAAGAAAGATGGCTTCTTTTCCACTGGAAATAAGCCTGGAGAGAGGTCATTTTGGATCTGTAGACATCCCAGCTTACCATATATTGGAGGAGTCTGAATGATAGTAGAGCCAACACAGCAGAAGTAAGAGCTGGGAAGTGGAACAAGAGAAACCATGTCTCATTAGCTCCTGGATACAGCTGTGCCTGCAGTCCAAATTGCCAACAGATGTTCTAGTACCTGAGCTGAAAAAATGCTCCTTTTAAAAAGTCTTTATTGACTGTGTTACAGTATTGCTTCTGTTTTCTGTTTTGGTTTTATGGCTGCAAGACATGTGAAATCTTAGCCCCATGATCACATATCAAACCCACACCCCTTGCATTGGAAGGCAGAGTTTTAACCACTGGACCACCAAGGAAGTCCCCAAAATGCTCTTTTTAAAAGCCAGATCCTTATTTGTGTGTTACTGGAAAAGAAACAGCTGTTTGATCCCATAAGTCAAGACCATATATTTATATAGGTCTCTCTCATTTTTAAAACATGAGAAAATAGTGACAGAAAATGTCAGATGAAAGAGGGGAAGGATGAAGAAAAGGGGAAAAAGGAAAGAAGGGGCAGCAAGAGTGATAGCCAGATTTTAATTGAACAGGCAAACTCAGAAATAGAGAGGCTTTAAGCTGGCAGCTGATAATCCCCCCAAACACTTGTTCTACCCCCAAAGGTTACCGCCCATGAAATAAGATGCACTGTTTATAAGCTTAGTATCACAGTCCCATGGGTGCTTTGTAACTAAACCTCCTCCTTTAAAATCTCATTGTTATTTCAAAAAGTAATTTTAGTTGGATTGTGAATTATTTGGATCAGTGGGTTTTGATAAACAAGCTTGTTCTAAACTGATACACCAGAAAAGCCATTTCTAAGGACAATTAAAAATGAATTGCTTTTCTCATGCATCAAGAGAACCCTTGGTGGAGGTCTCACAGGGGACCCAGGTGGGAGATATTTATAATCTCAGCACAGATGACCCACTGCTAACTCACTGATCCCAAAATTTCAGTTCTGTCTCACCACACAGAGCAAAATGAAATGAAGGATTCTGGTTCTGTATTAAAGCAAAACTTTTAGAAAATTAGAGATGGGTATCCCTTTCTTTTGAAAGAGGCAAGGTAAAGAAACACAGACATGGAAAAAGAAGAGAATAACCAGTTTCACAAACTTGAGAGTTAATTTTTTTACCCTCTTTTATGATCTGAGAAAAAGAGTGGAACCCAAGATCATTTTTCAGAGGCACAGCTTGGAAACATCAGTGTTTCTAACCTGATGTATGCAATGTGTACCTGAATACACCTGATATATCCAACCTGGGATTATGAACAGGAGCCCCTAAAGCTGCAATCTGGTTTGGCCTGTGGGGTGAATACCCCGCCTGGAACCCTTTCCCAATTAAGACTCCAGAATGCTGTTACGTGGGACTTCCCAGCGCTGTTCAAGTCTGGATGTTGGTATCTGCCCAGTTTGGAGATGTATAGGCTGTTATTTCTCTCCGTTGTTTCCATTTATTTTCTTCTGATGACTGTACATCTTACATGACAAAAGTCCAGGTGTCAGCAAGGGGACTTTCCTTACTGGAGAATCTGCTTTGCAGCTCATTCTGAATGTTGGCACAATTAGTAGTCTTCTATTTTCCGTGTGACCCCTGTGTCTCCAAGCCAGCAACCACACACACACACATCAAATCCTTCTCATGTTTCCAGTCCCTCTGACTTCTCTCTCTTTCAGGTTAGAGAAAGCTCTGCTTTTTATGGGCCCATTGATTGTATGGAACTTATCTGGCATCTCCAGGCGGCTCGCCCTATTTTCAAAGCAACTGATTAGTAACCTGAATTACAGCTGCAAAGTCTTTCTTGAGATTCCCAGGTGAGACATCAGGGGAAAAGGTCATAAGGACTGAAATTCTGCTGACCCCAGTGACAGTTTATGTGAAATTCTGAATTTTTAGTTTTTAAATTATTTGTTTATTTGTTTTTGGTTGCATAGGTCTTAGTTGTGGCATGCGAACTCTTCATTGCTGCACTCAGGTTTCTTTAGTTGCAGCTCACAGGCTTAGTTTGCCCTATGGCATGTGGGATCTTAGTTTCCCAACCAGGAATCAAACCTCCATTCCTGGCATGGGGAGGAAGATTCTTAACCACTGGACCACCAGGGAAGTCCCTGAATTTTTAATTATTGACAACTATGTAAATTTTTTTTTTTTTTAATAACATCTTGTTAGCCCAAGAGTCCACTGCTTGGGTCTAGCTACATGCTTAGTAGAAACCTCCCCCCCACCCTGGCCAAAAAAAAACCTATTTGGGGACTTCACTTGGGGCTTCCCAGGAAGCACTAGTGGTAAAGAACCCTGCTGCCAATGCAGGAGATGTAAGAAAAACAGGTTCAGTCCCTGGGTCAGGAAGATCCCCTGGAGGAGAACATGTCAACCCATTCCAGTATTCTTGCCTGGAGAATCCCATGGACAGAGGAGCCTGGAGGGCTACAGTCCACAGGGTCACAGGGAATCAGACACAACTGAAGCAACTTAGCACAGACACACTTGTGTTCCAGTAGTTAAGATTCTGTTTCCAATCCAGGGGGCATGGGTTTAATTCCTGGTCAGAGAACTAAGATCTCACATGCTGCAAGGTACAACCAAAAAGCAAAACAAAAACAAAATACTAAATTAGGTGCTGAAATCACACATTGGTACTCAGTTATGTGGGTTGTACTGCCTCAGGGCACAGTACTGGTCCGCTTCTTAGCACATCACTGGCCAGGGCAGGGCAGTGGGATTTCCTGTTCCAAAGGATCATGAGGGGCCTAAGCATCTTTTATCTTGAGCATCTACGGTGTCCTTAGTACTCATTCTCCTGTACAATCAGCCAATGGATGGGACAGAGAGAGAATGGAGAGGTCAGACCTGCTCTTAATTGCTTAAGTCCAAAGGTGTCACACTTTCTTCTGCTCACATTCCACTGGTGAGAAATAGTGACAGGACTCTGATGAGTGTAGGGAAAGTGGAGAAATAGATCTTCTGTTTACTCAGAAGAGGAAAATGCAGATATTTGTGGACACTTGAAGAATCTACAAAAAGATTAACAAAGAGACCTCAAATGTGCTTTTATTACTGGAAAAAGTAAGTAATGTCAATGTGACTAAAAATTATAGAAACAATGGGATATGGGAAATGCACTTATGGCTTTTCACTTGAGAAACTTTGAATTAAAAGATATTTGGCCAGGGCTTCCTTGGTGGGTCAGGGGTTGAGTCCACCTGCCAATGCAGGAGACACTGGCTTGATCCCTGAGCCAGGAGATCCCACGTGTCTCTGAGTAACTAAGCTCAAGGGCCGCAACTACTGAGCCTGTGCTGTAGCTCCTGGGAGCCACCACCACTGAGTCATGTGCCACAAAAGCTCGAGCACCCTAGAGCATGCCCTTTACAACAAGAGAGGGCACCTCAATGCGATGCCCACACACCACAAGAGAAGGCACTGCAATGCGAAGCCCATGCAGGGCGAAACTAGAGTAGCCCCCGCTGGCCACAGCTAAATAAATGAAATCATTTTTAAAAAGACATTCGGCCAGATATCTTTTCCATAAAAGCTTTTGGAGTATCTGGAAAGCTTAATTTGATTAACAAAATGATTGATTTAAACCCAGTGCCTCAGAAACCTAACACAAAGGGTGGCCTCTATAGCAGGCAAGGCATTAGCTGTCCAGGAGAACAGAGAAAAGACACGTGGCCCTAGTCCGCTGGCTTCGCCACCGTTTTCCTTCTGCTTTTCCACCTCTGTAACTGAGACTTAAGTTATTTGGCGAGGAGGGAGATGTGCTCTAACAGATTTCGTTTTCCAGTCTCCGTTGCAGCTAGCTTTGGACACGTGGCTGAGAGCTGGCCACCGAAATATAAGTAGACTTATTTGGTGTAGCTTCTAGGAAGGGTCTTTGACTGGGTGACTCAGCAAGAGGACACACTGGGGGACAGTCATGCCATGAGGGGGACATGGAGGTTAGAAGACTACTTGACAGTCCATGCTGCTGTTCCTGGTGCTAGGGTCTATCTTCTATATCTGTAATCTATCTATCTATCTATCATAGATATCTATCTACATCTATCATCCATCTATCTATCCACCCATCATATCTACCCCCAATTCATCCATTATCTTTATCTATTATCTATCATCCTTCTGTCTATTATCTATCATCTATCTATATATCTATCTATTGATCCATCGTATCTATCTATCCATCCACTAATTCATCTACCATCTTTATCTATTACCTATTTATCTATCATCCCTCTATTAACTGTATATCCACTTGTTATCTGTTTATCTACTTATAATATCTGTCATCTAGCTACTTATCAATCTATCCATCTATTGATCTAAATATATTTAGAGGTGTTTATTTTTCTTGATTGATATATTTGTATATCAATAACATATAAAATATTTAAATAAATCTCTATTTTGAGACATTTATGTTGCTTAAAATTTTTATTGTCAGGCAAGTAACCTTTCCTCCCATGTCTTTACACATATCTCTATGTTCTTAGTATAACTCCAAAGAAACGAAATTATTTGGTTGAAAGCCATGCTCATTTATAAGCACACAGACTGTCACAACTCTGTCCTAAAGTTTGCACTTCCAACAAAATTTTTGCATTTTTTTTACTAATACAAAATTATTTAATTTTATTACTGTAGTAACAGCAGCTTGGATAGCCCTGAAATGAGTTAACATTAGAGATAAAGAGGCTACCCTTGATGTGCCTGCAAATGAGATAATTCATATAAAATGATTTTGAAAGTGTGAGATGTTCAATATAAATATAAACATTGTGATTTAATTACTATCCCTCTTAAGTGACTGTGCTGGCAAGCTAATGACCCCAACAAATTTGCAAATCTTACTTTTTTCATCTACTATGTTCATCCTTAGGAGCAAAATTTTTCCAAAATGAAAGATAGAAATCATGTGATCATCTCAATAGGTGGAGAAACAGCCTTTGACAAAATTTGGCATCATCCAGCTGTGATGAAAACTCTCAGCAAAGTGAGCATAGAGGAATAGACTGCAACATAATGATAACATATATGCAAACCCACAGCCGGCATCAGGAAGTGGAGTGTTGGTTGCTCAGTCATGTCCAGCTCTTTGTTACTCCATGGACTGTAGCCCACCAGGCTCCTCTCTCCATGGAATACTTCAAGCAAGAATACTAGAGTGGGTTGCCATTACCTTCTCCAGGGGATCTTCCTGACCCAGGGATTAAACCCAGGTCTCCTGCATTGCAGGCAGATTCTTTACTGTTGAGCCACCAGGGGAGCCATCTAGCCAACATCATACTCAATGGGGGTAGGGAGAAACTAAAAGCGTTTTCTTTAAAATCAGGAAGAAGACAAGGACACCCACTCTCACCACTTTTGTTCAACATAGTATTGGAAGTCCTGGTCATACCAATAAGGCTAGAAAAAGAAATTTCAAAAATCCAAATGGGAATGAAGTAAAACTGTCATTGCTTGGGATGACATAAGACTATATAGGAAATCTTAAAGACACCTCAGAAGACTTCAGAACTCATCAATGAATTCTTTCTTTGCAGGATACAAAATCAATATGCAGATTGTATTGCATTTTCATGCACAAATCACTCCAGTGATTTTGCCCGGAAAATCCCATGGACAGAGGAGCCTCATGGGCTATATAGTCCATGAGGCTGCAAAAAGTCAGACATTACTGAGTGGTTAAACAACAAAAAGCACAAATCACAAACTATCTGAAAGAAAAATTAATAAAACAATCCCAATTACAATCATATCAAGAGGAATAAAATGACTAAAAGTGAAAAATAAGAAAACAACAAAAGCTTTGCTTGAAGAATGGTCATAAACTATTAAGGCTGGGTTTCATGAGAAGTTAACTTTCAAGCGGAGATTCGCACAGAGGAAGATTACCTATCCTGCAGAAGGAAGGTGGCAGTGTTTGGAAGAGGCAGAAGATGTCCTGCCTTGTAGCTCAACACTGGCCTCAACTAATCCCACAGGGAGCTCCGAGGCAGGCCTCTCCAGGAAGAGATGCCCACCCGGCATATGGGCAATGGGCATATGGGCATATGGGCAATAATTCCTTCCATCTTTACCAGGGGTGGGGACGCTGGGTGTACATCACAGTAACAAGGAAATACTGCCTCACCTGCAAGCAGCTTCTCTACGTGTCTTCCCCAACCCCCCGCCACATTTCTGCCCAGACACACCCTTTCCCACACTCAAATCCTCTGCAGTTTTCTGAATGGGAAACCCACTCAGCTAGGGGGTGGGGATTGTTGAGAAAAGATAGCAGGTAAAGAGGAAACAGACTCTCCAACTCCCTCCAGGATGCTACCAAACACCATCTGCTGCTCATCTTTTACTTCTCAAAATCCAAGTTCAAATGCTTGTTGTCATTAGTGGGGTTTGTGTAGATGTTATACAGACAGGACCAATGTCAAATTAGTGCTCATACACACTTCCTGATCAAATAGGTGCCCTAGATTTGTTCTCTGTAGATGTTGTCTGTTAATATCCAGAGAGGCTGCAATCCCAGGCTGGACAATACTGCATGAAAATTCCACAGTGTCCCCAAGTTCTATTAGGGACATCAAGAATTAAGTACCCAACAGCAAGCATTAGCATCAGATGTCTTCTATAAGAGATACTGGGCTTCCCTGGTAACTCAGCTGGTAAGGCATCTGCCTGCAGTGCAGGAGACCCTGTTCAATTCCTGAGTTGGGAAGATTTGCTGGAGAAGGGATAGGCTACCCACTCCAGTATTCTGGCCTGGAGAATCCCATGGACCGTATAGCCACAAAGTGTTGGACACAGCTGATCGACTTTCACTTTCATGCTGCTGCTGCTGCTGCTAAGTCACTTCAGTCGTGTCCGACTCTGTGCTACCCCATAGACGGCAGCCCACCAGGCTCCCCCGTCTCTGGGATTCTCCAGGCAAGAATACTGGAGTGGGTTGCCATTTCCTTCTCCATTTCACTTTCATAAGAGATACCAAATGAAGTGTCTTTACTAGGCTACTTGTAATGGAGAACTCATTGACAGAGTTAAGAACAGTCATTATCTAAAATAATGAACACAAGGACTTCCTCGGGTGTCCACTGGTTAAGACTTCACATTGCCAATGAAGGGTGTGCAAGTTGGATCCAGCATGGACAGAAGATTAAAAATAAAATAAAATTCCAGAGCTATTGTTCACATTTGCTACAGTCACCGACAACTTAATCCCATCCACAGGGAAGAAATGGCAGCAGATATTGGATTCAGCAAGTTTCTGGGATATACAGACCAGAATTAATGGGACATGTTACCAGGATCGTCAGATACAATATAGAATGTGTCACGTTTAGTTGCTCAGTCATGTCCAACTCTTTGTGACCCCATGGACTATAGCCTGCCAGGTTCCTCTGTCCATGGGGATTCTCCAGGCAAGAATACTGGCACGGATTACCATGCCCTCCTCCAGGGGATCTTCCCAACCCAGGGATCAAACGCATGTCTCCTGCATCGCAGGCAGATTTTTTACCATCTGAGCCACCAGGGAAGCCCACAGTATAGGATATCACAGTGAAATTCCAATTTCAGATAAATAGCAAAGACATTTTCAGTATAAGTGTGTCACAAAGATGGCACGGGACATACTTATACTAAAACAAAATTGTTTATCTGAACTTCAGATTTACTTTAGCATCTAGTAAATTCTGCTGGCCAAATCTGCAATCCTTGTATAACCCCAAAATGCAAGATGAATTAAAACCGGCCACTCATTGAGATATAAACCAGATTCAAATTTGGGTAGAGTATGGACTCTGGAATGAAATGAGCCTAAAACTGAAATTCTAACACTTCCACCTACTAAAAAAAAAATTATTGGTTCAATAAATTTCATCCTATTCAATTTTCAATTTTCTCCTCTGGAAGTTGTCTATAATAATGATCTCAGTCAACCTAGATGAATGGCTATAACAAACAACACTTCAAGATAATGGCTTAACACCATAGAGGTTTATCTCTCATTCATATCAGAGTCTAATACGGTCAGGGATTGCCCCCTGAGGTCATCTGAGGACCCAGTATTCTTCTGCCATGATCAGTTCTCACCTGAGTCCTCTTGGCTGGACCACAGATGGTACATAAGAGCCATGACTTTTATTAGGTGTGAATACTATATCTTAAAATATTTTTTAAAATTCCCAGCACAAAGGCAGATGCTTCATAGTTCTCACCTATTATGACAATTATTTAAATTATCATAATATCCTATCATTGTGTTTGTAGAAAGATTACACCCATGCTTTTACCAACCTGAATAGAACAGTGCAGTGAAAAGTCATGTTCTCAAGACAAGACTCAAGAATGGGGGCTGGGCTTCCCTGGTGGCTCAGTGGTGAAGAATCCACCTGCCAAAACAGGACACATGGGTTTGGTCCCTGACTTGGGAGGATGCTACATGCTGCGGAGCAACTAAGTTCATGTGCCACAACTACTAAGCCTGTGCGCTAGACCCTGGGAATCACACCTGCTGAGACCACACACTGGAACTACTGAACCCCAAGGGCCCGAGAGCCCATATTCTACAAGAGAAGTCATCACAGTGAGAATCCATCCACCACAACTAGAGAGTAGACCCCACTCTCTCCAACTAGAGAAAAGCCTACACATCAAAGAAGACCCAGCGCAGCCAAAAATTAATAATAAACTTTAAAAACTTAAAAAAAAGAGAGTGGGGGTTTTCTCTTTCTTCTCTTTAATATGTATCCACTTTTGCACCATTTCTGTGATGGTTTTCAAGTTTTCTGGAATTTATCCCAGTAATAATTAAATGTTGCTCATGCCACATCCAGTGTTCACCTAACTATCTCCTTTTTGTGCTGGAATAATACACAATCTTTGGAGAATTAGCCTTGTGATGCAGTGTAGGAGGAAAAGGAGGCTTGCTAGCCTGGGAGCAACAATTAGGATTTTGCTCAGAAGTGCCCACAATGCAGGTTCTCTGAGGAGGGGTGTTGGGGAAACAGAGAGGAAGAAAATTCACAATGAAATGGACAGAGAGAGCAACATAATAGGTCTCTCTTGCTATTTGTTTCTATAATAGATTCCTTGGTTGAAAGAGAAATTAATCATGAAGAAGGACAAGTGATCAAAAAAAAAAAAAAAACAGCCAGTGGCACTGGGCCCCCAGTGGACAGTCTGCTGAGACCAAGGACAATGTTTACAGCAAGGGTGATTCATGAGGCTAACTGATCATACCATCCATCTTACAAATCAGCCCCTATTGAAAGATTACTGAAAATACAATATAGCCTCAGGAATATAGTAAAACTTATTCTTGTTTGCCTGGCAATTTCCTTGTTTTTTTGTTTTTGCAGTGAAATTCCTGTGACCTGGGAACCCTGCCACCATGGGAAAGCCAGGGTACTGAGTCACCCTACTCAGGAAGAGGTTATGCATTTATCCCAGAGAGTAGTAAAGCCTGTGGTGATTTGCAAATGGGATGGAATTTGCACAGAGGCTATACATCTGTGTGGCTGTTGCTTCACCTGGACTGGGAGCAGTTTGGAGGCAGAGACAGAGCCTTATTCATCTCTGTGCTGGGGATACAGAGCTGGGCACAGAGCAAACATTCATTCACAGTTTGTTTCAGTTATGAATTGCACTTCACTGAGTGAATTCAAATAGAAATTAATTAAGTTAAATTGGAAAGACCTCAAGGCTAAGGTCATGAAATCTGAGCTGTCCGAGGTCTGATTCTGTGCCCTTGAATGGACTTCCTGGGTGGCGTTTGTGGTAAAGAACCCTCCTGCCAATGCAGGAGACATAAGAGATGCAGGTTCAACCCCTGGGTCAGGAAGATTCCCCTGGAGGGGGACATGGCAACCCACTCCAGGATTCTTGCCTGGAGAATCCCATGGATAGAGGAGCCTGGCGGGCTACGGTCTGTAGGGTTGCAGAGCTGGACACTGCTGAAGCAACTTCGAATGGACGCATGCAATGCACTTGAATCGCCCTGTTGCTCTTAGTCTCTGACTCAGAGAAGTGACCCTTGCTGTCCCCTCATGTCCAGGGCCAGCCCAGGAACCTAGATGGCTCTCAGAACCAGGCAGATGACATCACACGATGAATGAGACCTTCAGATAAGGCAAACATGTGACATCATGAAAACCTTTCCTGGGCAGAAGAAAAGGTTAGGACTCTAAAAACATTTCTTGTAATTTTTTGAGTGTTGTCATTCATTCTCTAAATCATGTCCAACTCTGTGAACCCACGTACTGCAGCACATCAGGCTTTCCTGTCCTTCACTGTCTCCCAGAGTTTGCTCAAAGTCATGTCTGGTGAGGCGCTGAGACCATTTAACCATTTCATCCTCTGCCACCTTCTTCTCCTTTTGCTTTCAGTCTTTCCCAGTGTTAGAGTCTTCCAGTGAGCCAGCTCTTTGCATCAGGCGGCCAAAGTGTTGGAGCTTCAGCGTCAGTCCTTTCAATGATGGTGACTCATTCATTACCCCCAAATAACTTACTTTTCATTTAAAAATGTTCAAAATCAGGACTTTCCTGTGGTCCAGTGGTTAAGACTCCATGCTACCACTGCAAGGGGTGTGGGTTCCATCCCTGATCAGGGAACTAAGACCCCCCACAGGCCACACAGCGTGGCCAAAAGAAAAAAAAAATGACTGTTTCCCAGACAACCCCAGATTCTCTGTTTAGTGCTAGTTAATGCTTTCATTAATAACTAGGGAAACATAACTAATAGTTTCGTTCCTGCAGACAGAACCCTTCCCATGATGGAACTCTCAGGCTGGATGTCTGTCTCCTCATCTTCTCCTGGGCTGTCATCCCACAACTAGAAAATAAAGACGCAGCAGCTGAGAGTTCTGCCCCATAGAAAGGGCAGCACTAAGGCGAAATGTGTTAAATCTGCTGAGCCGAGGACCCCGTTCATCTCTGGGTCAGAGCCACAGAGCTGCGGTTTTCATGTCCTGCGGCTGGAACTCTGGTCCTCTCTGAAGAAGCTCCATACAGAGCTGGGGTGATTAGGATATGCCAATGTATGTCCATCAACAGTACAAAGTACCAAAAAAGAAAGAAGCTTCATAGAGTTGATGAGTGTGTACATGTGTGTGTGCACTCACTCAGTCATTCTCAACTGTTTGCAACTTCCTGGACTGTAGCCCGCCAGGCTCCTCTGTCCAAGGGATTTCCCAGGCAAGAATACTGGAGTGGGTTGTCATTTCTCTCTCCCAAGGATCTTCCCTACCCAGGGATCAAACCCATGTCTCTTGCATTGGCAGGCAGATTCTTTACCTTTGACCCACCAGGGAAGCCAGAGAGTTAAGCACGACTCCATAAACCTAGTTTTCCATCATGTGCCGTCTAACAGCACATTTGTTTTTGTACGTGGCCCCCAGCTCTGCTCTGTGCTGCTGTGTCTTCCAGAAACTACAAAATCCCCAGGGTTGTGTGGTTGATAACTCTGATTTCGGAGGCTGGAGGGGTCAGGGCAGATGGTGGAGGAGGAGTGAGCAGGGTAAGGACTTGGAAAGTGCAGGTAAGTCTCCCTGAATGAAGAGGACTGGGACACTGGAGCTGGGGGCTGTGTCCTGAGTCATGGCTGGGTCTGCAGGCTGCAGAACACAACAGAGATTGGCATTGCCCAGGTAGGGGAGCCCAGTGCTTGACCCTGACCAATAGGAAGGAAGTATCTGTGGCTGATTCTGTGGAGCCAACTGATCCCTCCCAGCAGTATCGTGAAGATGAACGGAGATACTGAATCTGATGCTAGCAGCTCAGAGCTCAACAGGGAAGAGGTGCAGAGCTCAGAACAGGGAGAGTCCCTCCCGGTGGGGCTCAGGACCCAGCAATTTAGCAGGGAATCTTGGCAGAGTACAGGGCAGGCTGGTCCCCTCCTGGCACCTGACCTCTCCTGGACTCCTAATGAATCACCAGTTCCCTGAGATTTTTATCAGCCTTGAACTGAGAGGAAAATGCAGCTAAAGGGAAAGACATCAGCCAATAGGAGCGTGGACTAAGTTCCTGCAACTTACACTGTCTGGCTCATTGTCTCTATATCCACTTTAATGTATAATTTATGGGTAAATTAATAGAAACCAATCAAGCAAGGCTATGCACACAGTGCCGTGTTCAACAACAGATGAATCCAATAGCGATTATTTTAGAATAATAACAACACTTTAAAAACGCCTGGTCATCAGTACTACATTGCGAGCGCTAACAAGACTAACGGTCTCATCAACCACGCAGCCAGTGAGGGAACCTGTGGCTGATGCTGCTGATCTCTGCCTGCCGTGGAGTCAGCCAACCCCACACCTCAGTTTTAGTTTATTCCCAGGACCCTGCATTCTGGGGCAATTGCTCTGGGGGAACGCGAGGGGCGCGCACATTTTTTTCAGGCCAGGGTAATAGACAGTGGGGCTTCCCTGGTGGCTCAGTGGTGAACAATCCACCTGCCGATGCAGGAGATGCGGATTGGCTCTCTGGGCTGGGAAGATCCCCTGGAGCAGGAAACGGCAACCCACTCCTGCCTGGGAAATCCACTGGATGGAGGAGCCTGGCGGGCTGCTAGTCCACGGGGTCACAGAGAGTTGGACACGACTGAGCGACTTCACTCACTTTCACTTCAGGGACTAAACAACAGCAACAGCAGTGTGATAGCCAGCGGTTTCTTTTGGCTTACACCTGTCCCCCTCTAAGATGCGGAACTGCCCCCTTCGCAACTCCTGGAGCTCAGACTGAAGCCCAGGGAGGCGCTGTGTTTCCCTCTCCCCTCCTCCTGAAAACGCATGGGGTGACCTTGGGTAAGAGACAGGCAGTTGGAATCCTCAGCACCCATGGCCCCTACAATGCGAGGTGGGGCACTTTTCTATCTCTCTTGCCCCTTGGTTTCCTCGTCAGTAACAATATGCCCTGTTGTGAAGGCTACAGGGCAACACACAGTGGCGGTGCTCAAGAGCTCACCTGACTCACAGCAGAGGCTCCCCAAGGTCAGCTGAGGTCACTCATATTTTCTAAGGAAAGTCCCATACACCCCTGCTGGGTCCCCACTGGCAACAAGAGGCAAGACCCTGACTCTTCCATCCATCCAGCGACTACATCATCAGCTGGAGACATCAAGAAGCTTGGGTTCTCACTTCATGTTCATGAAAGACCTCAGAATTACACTTTTGAAGCTGTCTCCAAGGGAGTCTGCAAACCCAGGGACAGAATTACACAGAGTGGGTTTTTCCAAAACCTCTTCATCATGCGACTTAAAACCCTAACCGGTGACAAGACCCAATTTCCCCTTGAAATCAGGACAGCTGACTCTTGAATAATTGGGGGATTAGAGGCATTGTTCCTCCAGGCAGTTGAAAATCTGCATATAATTTATAGCCAGCCCTGGTATAAACGGTTCCTCTTTATCCACACCCCTAGATTCCACCAAGGGAAGACCGAGTAGTATTCACTATGGAAAAGTATCCATGGATAAGTGGACTCGCGCAGTTAAACCTGTGCTGTTCAAGGGCCAACACGTCTTTTCAGTGTAGCACTTGCATTTAAGAGCATTCACTCGTTCATCGCGAGCAGTTAAACTATGTTAAAATTTTTAAACGTGGTTTTGTGTTTTCTCCATCTATTTATTGAAACTGGAGTGGGTGGTGGAAAAGCAGTATTTTTAAACAGCCTGGTGTTTTCGTTACATTCAAGGAGCTCTGCTAAGATATTAACAGAGTGAAGACTTTTATGAGGGAGATAAAGAGGTGCCTATGAAATCGTGAGATTGCAGGCTGAATTCTATAGGATTTTGTGCATTTTCCTGGGAAAACTTCCATTGATTTAATTAGATTGTCGGAAGTGGAGGGAACGGTCAGAACAGAAAAGAAAGAGGGGAGGGAAAGGGCGCATATATGGTGGGAAAAGCCAGCGCCCTGAGGTCTGAAGGGAATTCGCATTCCAAGCGGCAGCCTCAGGTGCGACCACCTGTAAGACATGCAGTCCCTCCCGCCGACGCTAGAGGGCGCACCCGGGCACAGCCAGCCCAGCGCGGACGCTGCAGACGCTCCGAGCGGCCAACAGGGGGCGCGGTTACAGCCACAGCGGGAGCCCTACTTGGAGACGTGGAGCGGTCACCGTCTCGGTGGAGCGAGGTTCCACGGACCTGGGGCTGGTGGACAGGCCAGAGGGAGGCTTTCCTGTGCACCGGTGGAAGAGATCCCACCTTGTCCAAATCCTGAAGGCGACTTTAGCTTTGGGGCTGGAGGGAGCATTGCAATGAGCCCAGGGACCTTTGCAAAATCCTCTCAGGATGTCTTGCATGTTGGTGTCCCAGGATTAGAATCTCAGCTCTTCCCTTCACTGTGTGACTTTGGACAAGGAGTCCACCTCTCTGAACCTCAGTTCCTTCCACCACTAAAATGGGGATAATGACCATGGCCAAATGGTATAGAATTAAACGAGACACCTGCAGGGAATTGTTAGACCCTAAGGTCTCCGCCCAGGGCTTCGCCGTCGCAAAGATCACTGAGACGCAGATTCGATGCAATTAGCAAGAGGATTTATTAGGCCGACGCGCCGGGGTTCAATCTCCATTCGGGGAGACGAACCCCGAAGAGCTGTCATAGAGCAGTTTATAAGCACAAAAACCACAAACAGGTGCAGCTGGAGTGCAGTTTTTTGATTGGTGGTTAGATCTTAACCTTTTCAGTGATAGGTCTTAGTCATTGGCCCGAGACGATTTACTAGCCTACAATCATATTGTACAGCTATTTTTCAGAAAAGTTATTTCCTTGAGCTGTTCGAGACAATCACCTTCCCGGAACAACTCTTGGGGGTCTCACTCCCAGGACGTAAGGTATGTTTTGTCCTGTACCTTTAAATGAAAGGCCTGCCAGGATCAACAATAGGCCTGAGGATGAATGTTTGTTTTTCTCCTAGGCCCCTGGTAATTTTTAACTCTTGTTCTTATAGTCCCTAAAGAAATCAGAAGCTCATGATCTCATTTTCTATGGCAAACTGACCACAAAAACAGGCCTTGATCAAAAACAAATTTTAGATTAGTTTCCACATTCCCACAGAACCCACAGTACAGAGCACGGGGCACGTGGTAAATCTTCAACTATCATCTTCTATTACTAACATTACGCTTGTTCCCTATAGTTGTTACTATAGTATTGTGACTACATGATTACTGTATTACATTACTGTGTTTGTCCATTGGGCTGCTGTTTGGCCACTCTAGATATTTGTCCCCAAAGAACTATTTCTTTGGTTAGAACATGCAGTGCTAAACCTTTTTGATCTTTTCCATTCTTGAAAGTTTCAAGGGCCTGAAGTCTTTCTGGTCTTGTGCAATTTACTTGCCCTTGAATTTCACCCCATTTAAATTGATCTAGCTAAAATGTCTCTGTGGGCGGAGGGATCAGATGAAGACTCAGGATTGCTGGCTTGAAAGATTCCTGCTGGCTTTTAGCAGGAGAGAGAAGTCAGCTTCCTCAAGGATACCTCAAAAGGCCATGTGGCCCAAGGGCTCCAGACTGGGAGGACAGGCTTCAGATTCCAGTTCTGCCCCGAACTCCCCTGTGACCTCAAGGGGGCGCTCCATCTTTGTATGCGTGCTCAGCTGCGCAGCAGGCGGTTAGTATATTTTTATCCCCGTGGTTCCTCCAGCTGTGACTTCGTGGCTCCTAGCTCTCCTGCTGTTAGAATGCATGGGTCTGAGGAAGGAGAACCCAGCCACTGCCAACCTCAAGGGGACGGTATGGGGGTGGGACATGGGTTCACAAAGTCCTCTGTTGGACCGTTAGCTCAGCCACTGCCTACACATGACCTTGGCAGGTCACTCCTTATTCCTCCCCCAGGGGTCAGCGTGTGGTGACATTCAGGGTAGGACACATGACCTTTGACCTTCACTTTCAGCTGGAGTCCCAGCCCAAAGTCCTGCAGAGAGAGAGGTGTCCATCAGCTGGAGTTCAAAGTCATCAGTGGCCACCTTATAAAGGGGAGGATGCCCAGCACTGCTTGATCTCAGATTGTGGTCAAAGGCAAGTCCATCTTCCTTTATGGGGCTCTTCTCCAACTGAGTAAGTTCACAGAGGCCCCTGCAAGAACTCTAGATACCCTAAGACTGGGTCCAAGTCCATCCCTCTCTAACTGCAACATTAAACCTCTGGCCTCACCCTTGAACCTCGGTTTCCTCCACTGGAAAACGAGGGTGTCAGGGACTTCCCTGGTGGTCCCGTGGCTAGGACACTGTCCTCCCAGTGGGGGCCTGGGTTCTGTCCCTGGTCAGGGAACCAGATCCCACATGTCACAGCTGAGGATCCCATATGCTGCAGCAAAGATTATACCTGCCACAGTTAAGGCCCAGTGCAGCCAAATAAATATTAGAAAAAAGAAAAGAAAAATGGGGTTGTCAGTTCTCCAAACTGATGAGAGGAACATCACCCAGGGAGCACCCCCAATCCCCGCCTTCTCACTGTGCCCAGACTCAGGTGCTTCAGTCCTCACGTTGCTTTCTTCTTCTCCCTAAGCAGGAGAATACATTCTGTTCACCATCAAAGCTGCATGTCAGGAGGTTAAACTGTGAACCAAGCTCCAAAACATCAAGGATAAACGTGCCTCTGCACCCCAATGTTCATAGCAGCACAATTGACAACAGCCAAGACAGAGAAGCAACCTAAGTGCTCATCAGCAGAGTAATGGATAAGGAAGATGAGGTATACATATACAACGGAATATTACTCAGCCACAAAAAGGAACAAAACAATGCCATTTGCAGCAACGTGGATGGACCTAGAGATTATCTTGTGGAATCTAAAAAAAATTATACAAGTGAGCTTATTTACAAAACAAAAATAGACTCACTAACATAGAAAACAAACATATGGTTACCAATGGGGAACGGGGGGTGAATAAATTAGGAGTTTGGGATTAACAGATGTGCACTACTATACGTAAAATAAATAGCAAGGACCTACTCTGTCGCACAGGGAACTACATGCAGTATCTTATAATAATCTATAATGAAAAAGAATTTGCAAAAGAGTATATATGTAATAACTGAACTACTTTGCTGCAGCCCTGAAACTAACACAACATTGTAAATCAATTATACTTCAATTAAAAAAAAAAGATAAATGTGTCTTCAAGGGACACAGGCATAGTGGCTGTACTTGACCCTGATATTGGAGATACAGTCACAGACCCAAGACCCCAGTGAACCCCCAGGACCTTGCCCTGAGCGGGGCCTCATGGAGAGGAGAGGTGAGAGGTGGCCAGCAGAGAAGGAAGTGTGCAGGCGTGTTTATTGAGGAAGAGAAACTGGTAGGCTCACAGATCTACCCTGGCTCATTCCAGGGTTTCTCCACATGACGCCAAAACAATTCCAGAATGTTAGTTCTTCATTAGAGATGCTAAAGACAGAAAGGAACAAAAGATCTAATTAATATTGAAATCCGAGTGATGCTGATGGAACAAAAGGTTGGGGATGCAGCAACAGCTATCCTCTGGCCAACAGGAAATATATGACACATCTCCCATCAGGAGGAACAATAAAAGTCCAAATTACCAGCATAAAGAAGGACAAAATTAGGCAGTAACATCCAAGCTGCCTGACGACTTATTCTTAGCTGCCTGGCTCCTGGTGATGGGTGAAGCGAAGGAAATCATGCCCAGAAATAGAGGAACAGTGTTTTCTGGAGGAACGTTTGCCAAGCGTCACTGAAAGAGCGAGAAATGGGCTTAAACTGCTCTGGGATTTCTCTCCATCTCCTTCTGATAAAATTAGGATCCATCTGAAGGTTTCTCTGGAAGTTTGTTGGAGCCCACGGCAGACAAGGACCCTTTCAAGGTAAGTCAGTGCAGAGAGACTGTTCTGAACCCACTTCATCAACATCGTGGGGTCCCCACAAGGTCCTCAATCTCACTCTCACCTGTGACCGGGCCCCATCTTTCATTAGTGAACCTGCTCCTACAGCGCAGGACACACAGAGAAGGGGAGAATGGCAGACCCTGGGCATTTGCGCATCTCTTTCAACTGGGTGATGTGCCAACATTGAACAAATCAAGCATAAAAATCTGGATTTTCAGAAACTTCTGTCTTTAAATCTGTCTTTAAATGAGAGAAGAAATAGGAAGGGACTGTCAGTCAACTTTTCAGTACCATGAATTTGGACACGCAGTAGACTAATGTTTATGCACAACTCACTGAATCCAGACGCTTAAACCTCTCCAACCTCAGTTTTCTAGGTGGTAAAATGGGGATAATATTGGGACCTAGTCTGTGGGGCTGCTGGGTGCATTGGAGGCTGCAATGTGCTTAAAGCAGGGGAACAGAGTCTGTGGGCTGTGATGGTTTTCACTGCTCCTTCTAACAGACCTTTTGGGGCAGTAAGAGAAAGCGAGACATGGACCTGCCTTCCACTGCACAGGGAAACACAGTGCACGAGTCCCGAATATGTACATCTACACAGGGGATGGAAGTGCAAAGGCGAGGAGCCCAGGGTGGGAGTGGATTGGAGATGAAGAACAGCAGGGATGGGGCGGCAGCACCCAGCAGGGGCACCTGAGCCAAGTCCAGAGGACAGCCAAGGTTTCTCCAGAGAATGGCGGAGGCATGCTGGGCGCAGGAAGGAGTATTATGAGCCCAGGAAAAGGATGCACAAAGTCTCCAGCTGTCTGGGGACCTGGGTAGGGTCCAATGTTCTTGAGATACGGAGAGATGACAATTTCCCTGATGAATCAACCTTCCCTCACTCTCTCATGCCTAGACTCTGTGTTTCAGGCTAAAGTGATGTCACCTCCAGCCTCACAGGTGGATATCTGACCCAGGCAAGACCAAGGTGTATATTCTCTTCTATGGCCACAGAACTGCAGGGATCAAGAATGGATACCAGACCCAATATTGTTCAAACCTGGGATCTCGCTGGAGGCCCTAGAGGAGAGAAGCTTTGTTTTCTGGACTTGAATATAAAACAACATGAACCTCTGGGTGTCAGAGGCCACCTACAGAAAGAGTCCCAGCAATGTGGATGCAGCTAGAGAGGATCTCACTGAGCGAAGCAAGTCAGACAAAGACAAATAGTACCTGGTATCACTTGTAGGTGGAGCCTCTAATATGATACAAATGAACTTATCTACAAACAGAGACCTACTCACAGACGTAGAGCACAGAGCTCCCCCATGGGGGCCGGGGCTTGGAGGAGGGATAGATTGGGAATTTGGGATTAGTAGATGCCAACTAGTATATATGAGCTGGATAAACAATAAGATCCTACTATAGAGCACAGGGAACTCTACTTAATATTTTGTGACAGACTGTAGAATATGAAATATATATATATACATATATATGCTGCTAAGTCGCTTCAGTCATATCCGACTCTGTGCGACCCCATAGACGGCAGCCCACCAGGCTCCCCCGTCCCTGGGATTCTCCAGGCAAGAACACTGGAGTGGGTTGCCATTTCCTTCTCCAATGCATGAAAGTGAAAAGTGAAAGTGAAGTCGCTCAGTCGTGTCTGACTCCTAGCGACCCCATGAACTGCAGCCCACCAGGCTCCTCCATCCATGGGATTTTCCAGGCAAGAGTACTGGAGTGGGGTGCCATTGCCTTCTCCGATATATATATATATACACACATAAATGTATATATAAGAATGTACATATATATAATATATATTCATATATATAGGGGTGTGTGTGTGTGTGTGTGTGTGTGTGTATATCTCCCTGGAAAGGGAAATGGCAACCCACTCCAGTATTCTTGTCTGGAAAATTCCATAAACAGAGGGGCCTGGCAGGCTAAAGTCCATGGGGTTGCAAAGAGTTGGACATGAATGAGCACACACACAAATACCCATATGCATATGTATACATATACATATATATGTATAGCTGAATCACTTTGCTACACAGCTGAAATTACCACAATATTGTAAATCAACCACACTTCAATAAAAAAATTAATTTATAGAAAAAGTCCATCTGAGAATAAATACAACCTAGAAGGTATCAGAACTAAAGGTAGAGAGAAACCAAATCCTAATGAGCTTCTGATGCAATCTTGCCTGAACTTATTACATCCACTTCTAGTTACGTGAGCCAACATGCTGGGTTGGCCAGAAAGTTCATTTGAGTTTTTCTGTAAGATGTTATGGCAATACCGAAATGAACCTGTTGGCCAATCCAATACTTGCTCTGTTGGCTCAAGCAAGTGAGATTCGGGGTTTTTTTCCTGACCAACAAAAAAATGCCCAGACATAGCTAGGGAGGGAATTCCAGTTATACCTGCCAGACCTCAGGAGTTATCACCACTGTCCAATCCCATCCAAATGGATAATGAGATCTTTCGCTCAAAGAGTGTAGTTCAGTCATGTCCCTCTAGAGTACTGAGTCCAAGAAACATATTTCCTATCATAATTCTCAGATTCAGACTTGAGGAAGACTGAGTCCCTTTGGGGGACAGCCTTTTGGCAGCTGCTAAAAATCAACCCAGGAAATTCGGCTCATTTGTCAAAGCCGATATTTTCTCCAGAGGTGATGTGGGACTCTGTTTAGTAACCAAACAGTTTGTGTAAGCAGCAGGGAACTTTTGATTTCCCTCTGACAGCACATCCATCAGAAGAGTCTTCCTTCAGCAGTGACAGGCCAAGCCTGAGCACATGATGCTTCCCTGGGGATAGGAAGGCTTTAGCATCGGAATGCCCTTAGTCTTTTTGCATCTCTTAGTTGCTAAACTGGCTTCCCAGGTGGCATAGTTGTAAAGACTCTGGCTGCCAATGCAGGAGACACAGGAGATGCAGGCTCCTTGGATCCCTGGGTCCCTGGGTCAGGAAGGTCCCCTGGAAGAGCAAACAGCTACCCACTCCAGTGTTCTTATCTGGAAAATCCCATGGACAGAGGAGCCTGGTGGGCTACAGTCCATGGGGTCGCAAAGAGTCAGACACGAGTGAGCAACTGAGCACGCACAGCTGATTCTTACTGGAAGGAGAGACAGTGAATTATTTCAAGAATGAGATGGAGAGCATCATCCTTGAGATGGTACACCCACCCACCAACACACGTGGCTGCATTTTTATATCTCTCCAAGAGTACAGAGTTCATCCCCTATCAACCGATGCATGACTGCCTATGGGGGCTTGGGAACTACAGTTCATTGACAAACAATACAGCTATTAATCACAAAAAAACAAGAGCCCACCAGCAGAAGCTAATGAGAAAGGCACTCAAAAATTACCATATAATATAGAACAGATAACCAACAAGCTCCTACTAACTACATAGGCACAAGGAACTATATTCAATATTTTGTAGTAACCTACAGGGGAAAAAATCTGAAAAAGAAAAAATATATATGTGTATAACTGAACCACTTTACTATACATCTGAAGCTAATATAACATTGCAAATCAGCTATATTTCAATATAAATAACTAAATAGAATACTTTTAAAAATTATATGTAATTAAGCTCTAAAATTATTTTAAAGTGTAATCAGGTATTTAAAATATAATTAAGCTCTAAAATAGTAATTCCACCATATGATATCACTTACATATGGAACCCAAAATACGACACAAATGAACATATCTTTAAGACAGAAACAGACTCACCAATCTAGAGAAGAGCCGAGGGGGAAGGAGGTGGGGAAGGGAAAGGCTGGGAGTTTGGGGTTAGCAGACACAGCTATTATATGTAGGGTGGATAAACAAGGTCCTACTGTATAACCCAGGGGACTATATTCAGTATCATGTACTATATAGTCCCTATGCTGTGATAAGCATAGAATATGGAAAAGGCTATCTGTCTGAGTCACTTTGCTGTACAGTAAAAAATAACATGACATTGTAAGCACTACTGGGGGCTCAGACGGTAAAGAATCTGCCTGCAATGCAGGAGACCCAGGTTCAATCCTTGGGTCAGGAAGATCCCCTGGAGTAGGAAATGGCAACCCACTCCAGTATTCTTGCCTGAAGAATTCCACAGAAAGAGGCGCCTGGTGGGCTACAGTTCAGGGGGTTGCAAAGAGTCGGACAACACTGAGCGACTAATGTTTTCTACTTTTCTTCTACATACTTCAATACAATTTTTAAAAAGATTTTGAACTGTATCATATTTTACAATCCCCCATAGGGATTGCATCACACACCGTTTTGACCATTTAATGATAATTCAATTATCTTTGTGTAGATTTCCATCTGGCAACACATTCATCAGAAGATATAAAGGAGAGAAGACTGAAATAAAGAGGAAAATTCAATTTATCTTCAATTTCTCCCAAATCTTATCTATGACTCCACTCAACACCACCTATAAAAGTAGATCTCACCACATATTGCCACAGGAAATTTGCCCGTGGTTTAAATAGAATAAATTGAAAACAAAAGCAAGCAAAAAACAAAGAAACAACTCTCTCTTGAACTTCTACAAGCTCAGGTGTTCTTTAAAGGATTTTGCAGGGTTACTTTGACTCCAGGTAGTTTTGCCTTACATGCTCAGGTTAGAATGAATCTCTGCAGATCTTTCACAATCCTATTATCACCCCCATTGTACAGATAAGAAAACTGAGTTCAGGGAGATGCAGTCATTTACCCCAGGTCAAATAGAAAATAAGATGGAGCCAGGATTGAGCCAACGTCATTTGTCTGAAAACTTGACCAAGGAATTTACTCCGCCTGCATTCTGTTTTCTTTTGAGCCAGAAAGGGTTCCTTTTGACATTCACTGTTGGAACCTAAACAGCACAAATCTCCTCTGTATTCCAGAGGATGGTCCTCGAAAGACTTCAAAAGAGCTGTCACGTCCTCCTCTTCACCTCTCCCCGGGGCCATTTCTTCTCATCACTGGGCTCAACACTCACACTTCCTGCAATCATTTCTCCTGCAGTTTGATCTCAAGGACTCTCAATCCCTCAGACACTCTTTGACAGAACACAATCCAATTTCCAGCCTTCCTCTTATGCCTAGCAAGACATGGAATATCTCCATCAGAGTGACAAGTGACATCTATCATCTGTGACTTACAGAGACCAGGGGACGAGAAATAGGTCCCTTTCCTCTGAAACCTACTATCAGAAAACCAACGGCAGAAGCGTGGTGAGAAATCACAGACGGCCCTCTGCCTCTGCGGGGGAGATGAGAGGGCGGTGGGAGACTATGGTGGTCTGGGTGCAGGGGCTTACCTCCAGGGGCGGCCTCTGGTCACTTCCAGGTCAAGGGTTGCAGGGAGCAGTGTGGGCCCAGGGCTACCTGACCTTGTGAATTTCATAGTGAAGTGAAGTGAAGTGAAGTCGCTCAGTCGTGTCCGACTCTTTGCGACCCCGTGGACCGTAGCCCACCAGGCTCCTCCGTCCATGGGATTCTCCAGGCAAGAATACTGGAGTGGGTTGCCATTTTCTTCTCCAGGGGATCTTCCCGACCCAGGGATCAGACCTAGGGATCAAACCCAGGTCTCCCACATTGCAGGCAGACGCTTTAACCTCCGAGCCACCAGGGAAGCAAATTCAGATGTCTATGTGATTTGGAGAAGGAAATGGCAACCCACTCCAGCATTCTTGCCTGGACAATCCCATGGACAGAGGAGCCTGGTGGGCTACAGTCCATGGGGTCGCAAAGAGTCAGACACGACTGAGCGACTTCACTCACTCACTCACTCATGTGATTTGCCAGATTCCCTGGTGGCTCAGTGAAAAAGAACACGCCTGCCACTGCAGGAGGTGAGGGTTCAACCCCTGGGTCAGGAGGTGAGGGTTCAACCCCTGGGTCAGGAGGTGAGGGTTCAACCCCTGGGTCAGGAGGCGAGGGTTCAATCCCTGGGTCAGGAGGTGAGGGTTCAACCCCTGGGTCAGGAGGGTTCCCCAGGAGAAGGAAATGACAACCCACTGCAGCGTGCTTGCCTGGGAAATCCCACGGACAGAGGAGCCTGGCTGGCTACAGTCCACGGGGTCGAGAAAGAGTCAGAGAGGGCTTAGAGACTAAACAATAACAACAACAAATATGATTTGCCAGTTGTTATGGGATGGCAGCAAATTAAACAAACACACACATTTCTCTGAACCAGAAGCAGCCTGCAGTCTGCCCGCCTGTGACCTCTGTTCTGGAGTCATGCACCCATTACTGTCAACAAAAATCATACCATTCTGTGGCAACCTCTTCAAACAGGTGACAGGTGGTTCCACAGGGAATTAGAGCCATGACCTAATAATTTTTAATAGAGTATAATCTGTAAAAATGCTGAATCACTATGTTGTACACCTGAAACTAATACATTGTAAACCAACTATACTTCCATTAAAAATACAGTTGGTTCATCAGATCTCACTGTGAACAAAAGTGCCAAGGTTTCTTGCAAACACACAGATACACACATCATTAATATGCATTTTCTACTTTTTTTTTTTTAACATGGAAGTAGTTGTCAGCTTACAATGTGACATTGATCCCTTCCAATCTTGCCAAGGTTCCAGCCCTTCAAAATCCTTTATGTTCTCAGATTCAGTTCCCCCCAAAGTCCCAAGTCAAAGGAGCCAATTTGGACATCACAGTTTACACCTTTCTAAATTCATTCTTTCTCCCTTACCTGTCACCATCCCAACACTCAGAATTTCCATCACATGACGATCTTTGGTGAAACCTGCACAACCCTCCCTGGGGACTCACACAGAGTCTCCTGGACCGTGAAGAAGTGACACAGTGACCTCCACAGACCAAGGGCGTCTCTCCCCAGCGTGTTAAGGCGCATCCACATCTTTGGGGTGCCCCTGGTGATGCTGAGGCCAGAGGACAGCTCTGAAGATGACACAGTAACCTCAGTGTTGCGACAAAATGTATGACAAATGGTGACAGGAGAGCTGTGACAAGTGCATCACGTCCACTTAATGAACCCCCTCCACTGACCCAGGCCCCGGAATCTGCAACAGAGCCCGGGCTGCCCTACAAAGAAAATGTCTTACGGCAGCCCTGAGCTTCGTGATATGCACCCTCTGGTTTGCCAAGATCAGGCCACAATTTGCTAGAAGAAAGCCCCATCTTCATGTGGCCACGAAAGTGACAGTTGAACCCCAAACTCCTGCCTCCCAGAGCAATTCCTCTATCCGGCTGGGTGGAGGATGCTTTTAGTATATTTCTGGGAAGAGGAGAAAGCCAAGTAGAAGGCAACAATGGGATCCATGAACTTGGCCGTGCCTCTGTAGGGTAGAGCTCTCTGGGACAGGAGAGTGGGGGTCCTGCCGTGGGGTGCTCCCCACCAGGCCCTTGGGAAGGAAGCAAGGCTGAAGGGACTACAGAGCTGAGCCATTTATTTAAGCCCATGGCCCATAATCACACAGATACTGTCTCTCTCTAAATACTGTGATCGTAGTAACGATGTGGAAAGACAAATAACATGCATTGTCTAAGGCAACCATGAGAAATGAGTCACCAACATATATTTTGTTTCTGAGCAGACAATCAACTGTGACTCGGCTGGGATCTTTCCAGACTCTGAATAGCGAAGGCTTTAGATCTGTTTAATCAAAACTTCCCAGAGTCCAGGGCCTGCCAGGAGCCCCAGGGCAAGGCTGTGTGTACTTTGAAGCCAGTCCACTTTCTGTCTCAAGGGGAAAATTAGCCTTCAAAATCCAGGAAACAGGGCTATGCCAAATTGGGGCTTCCTAAGGATTACTTTTTTCTAGTTTTAATTAGACCTCACATCAATTCTTCCTTATCAAAATCATCTCCTACTTAAGACACAGCCTCCTGCAGTTTACCGTGAGAAGGAATCAATGCCTCCCAGATCTTGTCCACCTCAGGGAACCCCACAGGATCTTCTGTCCATCACAGAGTTCATGGGAGGGGAACAAAGTTTCATTTAACCTCTAAACAGGAGCCAACAGGATAGAAAAAAGGCAGACCTCAGCCTGATCATGTTTTTCTAAAATGAATGAAGACACAGGACCTGGGAGCTCTCTTAGCAGCTTAAAGGAGAAAAGATTGCTCTAAAGATGTAAGTCCTTTCTCTTGAGGTTCTCAGCTACAGAAGGAAATTGCCAACCAGTGAGCCAAGAAAAAATTGGCAGGAACTCTAAATTCAGTGATTCAAACAGACCCCTGTGAAGAATATGGGGAAAAAAAAAATCACAGGCTGGTTCCTGGTTGAATTTGGAGTTGTAAATCCAACTCATTACGAAGGAGAACGCAGAAGAAATGTGCCATAACCAGATTCCCCAAACTGTGATCTGTGTCCCACTGGTACCCCAGTGAAGTTAGGGGGCACATGGATAGACTTTTAAAGAAGTTAATAGTCATTCATTTCGTGTATATTAAAAAAAAATTAGTACATCAAGCTATTGGACTTTATTGTCTTCTAATGAGTCGTTAAAGATATTTAAGGTTGAAAAAGTGAGGCATTTAAAGAAAATATGTTGAGTAAATTATATTATTTGGCACAGGAAGTCAGCAAAAATTGAGAAGATGGCAGATAGACTGCTAAAATTCATGACACATTGTCCTATGAGTGAAAGAAGGGGAAGAAGGTCCCCCTCCTCCATCCCAGGGGAGGGAAACAGCACATGCAGCTGCCTCTGATTCCAGGTGAGTCCCTGCCATTGCTCACTCCCTCCTCAGCATCTCCATTGCTCTCTCCTCAGCGTCCCCATCACTCCCTCCTCTGCCCTGGGGAGCCTGGGATGCTCAGAGCAGCTGCGTGACAGAACGGGAAGGAAAGGCGCAAACGCCTGGGCGCCTGGAAGTAAAGCTCGTTGCACCTTGATGACGTCTTCATCCGCAGACCTGCATTCCACAGCCTCTGACACGTCCACCACCGAACCATCCTCCTGAACCGCCACCATCTTGATGGGAACCGAAACAGCCTTGCCAGTGAGAATGGCCGTGTTCAGAACTTCCGAGTCCTGCTTGCAGAAGGGAAGAGAGCGCAAGTCAGCCACCGGCACACCCATGAGCCCCGGAAGCTTGACCATCAAGCCACCTCAAGCTCACTGGTCAGCTGGAGGTCATGTCCTCTCCATGACCTCTTCCAACACAGCTCATTCAGTTACCTGTATGTTTCCCGTGTGCATCGGAAAGCTATTCATTTTTACCACCCAGCATCCATCTACCTGCTAAGTCATGCCCAGTCCGTATCTCTCTTCCCCCTTCTTTTGAAAACGATCTTACATTTCTCCTTTGGGTACCACTCATTCCTGGCAGAAGCACAGATCTTCTTTGGCTTATGAGAGGGGTTGTTGAGGAAAACAATCAATCAACAAGCAGTAAGAAGAAAGGAAAAGAGTTTTATTTGAGCCAAACTGAGGACTATAGCCTGGAAGCCTGCTTCCTAGATGATTGTGAGAAGCAGAGTTTTCAGGACAGTCTTATATTTTCTCAGAGCAAAGAACATTAAAAGTCAGGGGTACATTTTTCAAAGTTTCAAAATAAAAGAACAATCCAGCATATATACAGCAGGGCTGCATGGCCTTGATACCTGGAAAAGGTGTATGGTTATCAAAGGAGGGCCAGCATTGACATTCTGGGGACAGAGGCATTTAATCTTTATTTTTAACATGGACATTCTTTGCTTCTGGCCAGTGTGTCCTTTTCTTTAATAATTAAAGCAGATGTACAATGTCTGTTTGATATGCTACAACCAGGCTATTTTAGTTAGCATCAAACCCAGGTGAACTCATGCATAAGCCAGAATGACTTCCTCATGTCTCAATATGTGAAAATTTCTTTTATCAGGCTCATGTCCCAATAAGCCCACCACAAGTTGAAAATATCATTATGCTGAAAATGCATTTAATACACCTAACCTGCTAAACATCAGAGCTTAACCTATCCAGCCTTACATATGATCAGAACACTTACATGAGCCTACAACAGTGCAAAATTATCTAACAAAAAGCCTATTTTACAATAGACTGTTGAATAGCTTCTGTAATGTATTGAATACTGTAATGTAAGTGAAAACCAGAAGGGCTGTAAATGGATCAGTGTTAACCTTCACGGACGCGGTGCTGGGGCTCGCTGCCTAGCATCACATAAAAGAAGGTACTGTGTATTGATAGCCTGTGAAAAGGCCAAAATTCAACGTTCAAGGGTTTCTACTGGGTGCATATCATTTGTTCACTCCTGTAAGTCAAGAAATCATAAGACAGAGACCATCTTGCTCAGGTTCCTTGGTCGTAGTGATGCTTTTGGCCCCAATGAACATGGAACTCAACCTGGCCAGTTCACCGTAGTATATATATAGGATGGATAAACAACAAGGTCCTACGTAGAGGAAAGGGAACTAATTCAGTACTCTGTGACAAATCATAACAGAAAAGCATATGAAAAGTCATATATATACATATATGCATCCCTTTGCTATACAGCAGAAATTAACACAGCATTGTAAATCAACTATACTTTACCACTCTACATGTACTAGTTTGTATCTACTAACCCCAAAGTTCCAATCCTTCCCTCACTCACCTCTCCTCCCTTTTGGCAACCACCAGTCTGTTCTATGTGTATAAATGATTTTATTAACACTTCTGTTGACTTTTCAGAGACCACTGAAACTCAGAAGGATCTTTGGGCTAGAAAGACGATTATGTTAGTTTCAAACAGATACCTTCAAGAAGGGAAGATCACAGTACCTCCTTCTTCCGTGTATAGAAACTGAAGCCTTCATGGGTTCATTGAAGTACCCCCCAGTCAACACAAAGGCAACGGGGAAAACTAGATCCCGGACTTCAGCGCCGTGATGCTGCATGCCGTCAGCAGCCACTCACGAGGGAAGAAATATTAGCTGAGATATAAGTGAGCCTCTGTTGTGGGCCAGGAATTATTACAAGGATATGTCATCCCATATAATCACTATTAACAGAGATACAGCCTTGGTTCTGTTTGCATCTTCAGGATATGTGGATGAACTCCGGATATGTGGAGGCCCTAAATAGAAAAGAATGTGAATTGCACTTCAGCTTCTGGGAATTGGAGGGGAAAAAATGGTCAGAGGGGAAACCTGTTCAAGGATGTTCATGGAAGCTCAGTTCTAACAGGAAGATGTCAGAAACAGACTCTAAACGTGCATCGGTGAGGGAGCTGCCTGATGAACTGTGTGTGTGTGTGTGTGTGTGTGTGTGTGTGTGTGTGTATTAGGACACGAGGCAGACAGAAGATGCTGTTGGATCCATATATTGATGAAGAGCAGGTTGAAGTTGGGCTCCTGGGGTCTAAAGACAGGATCTGCTTCTCAGTTCTGTGACCCTAGGGTGGCTGTTCACTTCATCTCCTGTACCCCAGTCCTCTTACCTGTAAAATATGTATTTCAGAGGATTCTGGGGATCCTTTTGGTAAACGAGATGGGCGAGTCCACCTATTGCCCTGAGCATGTGGTCTGATTGCATTACCTGCCCCCTTTGAATTGTGATGCTTTGCCCACAAACAGGGCAGAACCACACGCTCATTTCCAAACAGATACTCTGAGAGCACAGGACCCCTCTCTGGCTCTCTGTGTGGTTTAAAGACTTATTTACTGGTTTTGGCTGCCTTGGGTCTTCTTTGCTGTGTGGGCTTTGTTCACTTGTGGCAAGTGGCGGTTGCTCTGGCTGTGGTGCTCAGGCTTCTCGATGCAGTGGCTTCTCTCGTTGCGGAGCACAGGCTCTACGTGAGCTTCGGTGGCTGTGGCTGCCAGGCTCCGTGGTTGCAGTGCGTGGGCTCAGTTCCTCCTGGACATGTGGGATCTTCCCAGACCAGGGATCAAACCCGTGTCTCCCCGGCATTGACAGGAGGATTCTTGACCGCTGGACCACCAGGGACGTCCCTCCCTGGCTGTTTCGCGGCCACAGTGACGGTGACCGCTGGATCAGCCTGGGTCCTGGAGTGAGGATAACACTTAACAAGGACCCAGCTGGCCCGGGCTAGCCAGGGAGTGTGAGGAAGAAGCAGCCTCTGCTGTTTTATGGATTAAAACTTTGGGATCGTAAGTAACATTTGAACACATGACTTTTGACTCTGTCATCTCAGTTTAGAGACACAAAACAAAACGAAAACTTGGGAACAAATTTTTTTTTTTTTCCCACAGAAATGTGAAGTGGCAATTCCAAAATCATTTACTGTCTCATAGGATTGGACAAATCAATACACGTATTGTGATTCACGAGAACCCAGCTTTTCCACGATGGAAGAAGCAGTCACAGGATGGCCAGCAAAGCAGGCAGAATGGACCTAATGCTGTCGCATTGGGAACAGACAGAGAAAGACAGAACACACAGACTTAGGGCAGGAGATGACAAACAGGGAGAGAGAGCCCAAGAGGACGTAAAAAATACACACTTAAAAAGAGAAAGTATAGGTTAACAGTTCACTAAAAAGACATACAGGCTGAATATAGTCTCGGCGGTCATTTACATAAAGGTGATATTTGAAATGGAAGGGTAAATAGAAAAGATTATCAAGGAAGGGCTTGCCAAGAAAAGATGACAGGGCCTTGGGGAGCACCTTATTTTGGTGTGTTGGAAGAAAAAGCTATGAATGGAATGAAAGGAAGACAGTGTTTAGAAGAGAAAAAACGGTACTGCAGTGTCCCAAAACCAGGGAGCAGAGTTTCAAAAAGGAAAGATGATTGACTATCAAAAAGAAATGTCAAGAAAAATGAGGGCTCAAAAAAAGTCCTGATTTTGTACTGATCAGCAATTATTTGTGAACTGTAAGACTGCAATTTCGATAGTGAATTGAAGGCAAAAGCCAGATAGCAAAAAAAATGATAGAATCCATGACTGAATTATTTGAAATTTGGGCATGAGAAAAGGAAGGTAGACAGAAGGTGGTGGCTTGAACCTATAACGAGATCAAAAAAAGATTTTTTGTGAGTTTTGAGGAAGGAGAACCAAGAATAGTAGGCATACTAAAAATTTGAGAGTCAGGGTCTAGACGGAGAAAGAAGAGGAAGGAAGGGTTGGGTTTAAGGACACTGAGGGCACAGACAGGCTGGAGGAGAAAAGGCAGATTTTTCCTTCTGCATTAGAAAAAGGAAAAAAAAATATGAACACGTCTGAAGTAGACTTGAGGGAAATTTAATTTAAAACTTAAAGGTCAACAAATTGGTTCTTCTTGGCACCATGGACGTCAATGTGAAATAACCTACTTGCATTTATTTGACCAAATTTATCTTAGAATTATGCGTATATGACATACTATGATTCTTTGTCTTAGTAGTTGGTGTTTAAATGAAACACTATATTAGCAAGATGTGGGACTTCTTGGTGGTCCAGTGGTTAAGACTTTGTTTTCCAGTGCAAAGGGTGAAGGTTCAATCCCTGGTCAGGGAGCTGAGATCCCACATGGCATGTGGCCAAAAAAACAGAACACAAACAACAGAAGCAATATTTCAACAAATTCAATAAAGACTGTAAAAATGGTTTGCATCCAAAAAATCTTTTCAAAAATGATTGTAAGATGTTAAAACCCCCCTTTTTTGCATTTTAAAAAGTTTTCTTTTTTAACAGCTTTATGAAGGTGTAATTTTATACGTGTATCTAAACAAGTTAGACACTAAAGCCTGTCAGAGAGGCAAACAGAAAGAACAATGACGCATAGAGACATAGGAAGACAGAAAGAGCCAGTTCCTAGAGACAAAGAAAGGAAAGTCGGAGAGAGAGTATATATGAGATGAAATTCTGGCCTGTGTTCTCTGCACTTCTGTGTCCTCCGCTTCTGCCCATCCAGTGAGCTGTCTGTTCCTTTACACAACTCAGCTCTGACAAGTAACAATTACATAAGTATTTTCTCAAATTCCTTTCTGGTACCTCACTATCCCCACTTCTGCAAAGTTCTGCTTCATGGCAATGGTTCCTCTGTTGCCTGAAATACATTTCCTTGTACATGTGTGCCTGCTAAGTTGCTTCAGTCGTGACAGACTCTTTTCGACCCTCTGGACTGTAGCCTGCGAGGCAATTCTGTCCAGGGGATTCTCCAGGCAAGAATACTGGAGTGGGTTGACATGTTCTCCACCAGGGAATCTTCCCGACCCAGGGATGGAACCCGCATCTCTTAATTCTCCTGCATTGGCAGGTGGGTTCTTCACCACTAGCGCCATCTGGGAAGCCCTTTCCTTGTACATCTCGGGCTAAATTAAAACTGAATGAAGCTTCCGGTTGCCACAGAACCAGCACGCCAATGAGAGCTGCTCAATGAAAACCTAAATCTGATTAGATGGCTCCATGGAGAGAAATACTCCAGAGGAAAAGCAAAGGACTATGGAAACTCAAGTCCACGGTCAGGGTTTTATTTGAATATGAATAAACCCTTCTGTGCGTTTCTTACTGTGAGCTGGCTGGTGCCTTGGCGACTTCACTGAGCAGTGAGGACCTTGGCTGGAGGCTTGGGCTGATTCCCAATCTTTCAATCAAGGTTTATCCATGGGTGGATGGAGACACGAGGGGAGGGCAGAGCAGAAATGTGAGGAAGACAAGGACAAGAGAAATACAGGGAGAGGGAAGGAGATGGGGAGAGAGAGGGAAAGAGATAGTGAGAAGAGAGAAAAAAAGGAATCAGTTTAAAGCAAGAGAACACGTAAGTTTCAATAAAGTCAGGAAGAGTCAGAGACAGGCAGAGAGAGAATGACAGTGTGACAAACTGAGACAAAGCATGGGGATGAAGATGATGAGAAGCAAGCAGAAAGTCCTAGAACTGGCGAGACAGTGATGGGAAGACAGCCGAAGAAAAGTTATCAAAAAGCCCCAAGTGGAAATTTGAGGAATGAAAAGTACAGTGTTTGAATTAGAAAAGGCACTAGATGGGCCTAGCAGCAGATCACACATTTCAAGAGAAAATAGAAGACATCACAATATATTGAAAACTCTTCAAAATGAAGAACAAAGAGAAAAGAGACTGAAAGAAAGCAATAAATATCAGGGACCTGAGAGTCAACATCAGGCTATCTAATATACATATAACTGGGGTCTAAGAAGGAAAAGATTTTATATATATATAATGCATATTATATATGTAAGCTTATATACATATATAAGATTATATACATGTTATGGGTTTCCCTGGTGGCTCAGTGATAAACAACTCTCCCTCCAGTACAGGAGACTCAGGTTCAATTCCTGGGTCGGGAATATCCCCCAGAGTAGGAAATGGCAACCCACTCCAATATTCTTGTCTGAAAAACCCCGTGGACAGAGGAGCCTAGTGGGCTACAGTTTATAGGGTCACAAAAGAGCCAGACATGATTTAGCAACTAAACAACAAGAAAAACATATATATATATACATATATATGATATGTAATGTCATATTATATATATATATAAAATAAAGCAATTTCAAAGAAATAATTGTCAAAAATTATCCAAATTTAATTCAACCCAAAGCTCCACAGTTCCAAGAAGCTCAAAAATCCCAAAGTAGTCTAAAAATTTTAAACAATCATGTAAGGTACATGAAAACCAAACTTAAAAATCAGTGATACAGAGGAAAGTTAAAGGATGTCACAGGAAAAAGAAATATTAGGCATAAAGAAACAAAGATATGAATGTCAGCAGACTGCTCAACAAATAATAGAATGGTTCCTTGATATATACCCAGGGGGTTTGAAACATTTCCCTCAAAATATTTCTACATGAATGTTTACAAACCTTTTATACTTTATATCCAATGTTGAGAAACAATAATACATGAATTGACTCTCATTGACTAAACTGGGTTCTACTAAGTGCAGATGAGTTAAATCCTGATGTCATGTCATTAAAGAGACAAGTCTGAAGGTTTACCTGATCCTGCCTTGCTCCCCACTGCCATCCCCCAAAACTAAAGCTCTTCTTAGAATAACTTGTTGAGTTCAGACATTTTTATTAAAAAATGTATCAAGTGAAGAAGGTTGCATGTCACTTGGGGCAAATCTGTCAGAGACCTGAAAATTTTTTTTCAAAGTGTTTGAAATTTCTATCACTGAAAAAAGTCTGAAAGAAAAAGAACAAGAAGTAGAATTCAGCAAAAAGTCATCCCATCCTCCATGTCTCTCATATTCACTTACCCAGAGGAACATTGTGATGTTAAGATCTAATCCAACATCCCATGATTAAAGAAGATATAAGTTACAAGATATATTATAACATGTGTACAATTTTCTGCCTGATAAATTATTCACCACTTTTTTCCTTCGCAGACATAAGTCTATTAAGATTAACGTATAAAGTGAATGCTTTGGGAAATTATTATAAACTAATTCTAAAGTGCAGCCCCAGCACTTATGAATAGGATTTCCAAGAATCAAATACATATGAAACAAACTGCTGGATATAAATTCATTTTTGTCTTCACAGCTATGTATTAGATCCAACTTCATTGTTTCTTTGTCTAAATCTTTAAAGCATCTGTTATTGTTGCTGTTCAGTTGCTCAGTCGTGTCCTACTCTTTGCAACCCCATGGACTGCGGCATGCCGGGCTTCCCTGTCCTTCACTATCTCCCAGACTTTGCTCAAGCTCAGGTCTATTGCTCAAACTCATGTCCATTGATGTCATCCAACCATCTCATCCTCTGTTGCTCTCTTCTCCTTTTGCCTTCAATCTTTCCCAGCATCAGGGTCTTTCCTCGCGTCTAAATAGGCTTATTTCTCAGGACTGACATTTATCTGGCTAGACAAAGAAAACTCTTTGAACCTTCCATCAATTTAAAAAACATTCCAACTTTTTCATCATCTATCAATTCACTGTGTTGAAGAAACTAAGGTTTTCCATTTGTACAGCAAACTCAATTTACAAAATAACGGATCACCTGTTCTCTTAATTCCTTCCTGAATCATATTCATTAGCATCTAAGGAGATTTTATCATATGAGAACTCTGTTTTGTATAGACTATAGCTCCACATTGTGCTGCCACGGGGAAGTGACTAAAAAGTACATCCAGGCAAAGAGCTCCTTCCCCTGTATCTTTGCCAGAACCTCAGACCAGAGTTCCCTTTCTCCAACTCTGCTGAGAAAATAATCCAGTGACCCCTAGGACACCAGTAAACCTCCAGGAACCCAGAAAAATGCATTAATTCAGGAGGCAAATACAAACTGAACCATTATTTTAATCTGCATTATCACCAGGAGTTCAGAGCTGCTACAAATATAATTGTGCCAGAATCTAATATAGCTATTATTATTTTTTTCTCATTTCACCTGAGAAGAAAATTATTATTTTATTAGATGAGTTTTCAATAAGCTTGGATATTGATGTAGAATACAAAGTGACAGGAAACATTACTGCAAGGAATTGAAGGGAAAATGGGAAGTTTCTTTTTCTCACAGAGGAACCGAGTGGTGGGGGGAGTGATAAGACAAAAAGGAGCCATTGTCCTTTTGTTGAAATCATTCTCTCAGCTCAAGATGTACCCCCTACAGTTAAAACCAGACTCTGGTCACCTATTTAAAAAGTCATAACTTGAAAAAAAAATCATATATAGACACGTGAGATTTGAATGTGAAATTTGTCTAGAAAATGTCTTAGGCTTTCAAAATGCCAGCCTCACATTTATTCTAAGTTTTTTATTCTGAGCAACGGGGAGGTACCATTTACTGAGATGGGAAGACTGGTGGGGAAGTGCTGCCTGTTGGCACAAAGAATGGGACTTGAAGAGCCTCATGAACCCTGGAATGACTAAAAGCTTAGCAAACCCTTTACAAATTAGATTTCCAAAGCCCAATGCTACAGAAAGAGTTGATTAACAGGAATTTCACTCTATTAGAGGCTTGTTCTCTGAGTTACAAATGAAGCCCTTTGAACTGGAACTCACATCAACATCACTGAGTAATCATTCACGGGCTGTGGATAAAACACATAATCAATTGGCAATGCAAAGAGAATGAGCTTTGGGGAAACACAAATCGCCTGTGACCAAATGACTATCTGACAGCGCTTGTCTTGGGAGACACTGGCTGGTCTCATGCTGATGAAGATCTGTGTGTCTTGCTGGGACGGTGACATTCTAGAGCTGCACCACTGGAAGGAGGGATGAACACCCAACTGGGTAATGGTTCTCTTCACCCACGACTCCACATCGTTATTGCTCATCCCAGGAAAGATCTGGGACTTGGGAGATAGGAATTTGGGGGTCAGTTCAGTTTCTGCCTGGCTGAGTATCTTAAATTCTCTCTGAATCTGGAAAAGAACAAATAAATGACCAGGTAAAATCATCCCCATGTCTCAGTTTCCCTTGTTTGAGCTTGATTAGATGATCTCTAGGGCACTCCCCTGGTGGTCCAGTTGCTAGGACACCATATTCTCAATGCAGGGGGCCGGGTTGGATCCCTGGTTGGGGAACTAGATCTCACATGCCACAACTAAAGATCCTGCATGCCACAGCTAAGACCCAGCACAGCCAAATAAATAATAAAACTTTTAAAAGACAATATCTAATGATGCCATCCAAATCAAGTACCATCTATCAACCTTCAGCTATTGAAATACATCTGATTGAGACAGAGATATAAATCCCAGTGTTGAGTGGGCCTTAGGAAGCATCGCTAAGAACCAAACCAGTGGAGGTCATTGAATTCCAGCTGAGCTATTTCAAATCCTAACAGATGATGCTGTTAAAGTGCTGCACTCAATATGCCAGCAAAATTGGAAACCTGAGCAGTGGCCACAGGACTAGAAAAGATCAGTTTTCATTCCAGTCCCAAATGAAATGGTGCGAATGAAAGTTCAAACTACCGCACAACTGCACTCATTTCACACACTAGCAAAGTAATGCTCAAAATTCTCCAAGCTAGGCTTCAACAGTACGTGAACTAAAAAATTCCAGATATTTAAGCTGGATATGGAGAAGACAAAGGAACCAGAGATCAAATTGCCAACATCTGCTGGATCATAGGAAAAGCAAGAGAATTCCAAAAAAACATCTGCTTCACTGACTAGACTAAAGCCTTTGACTGTGTGGATCACAACAAACTTTGGAAAATTCTTAAAGAGATATGAATACCAGACCACTTTATCTGCCTCCTGAGAAATCTGTATGCAGGTCAAGAAGCAACAGTTAGAACCAGACATGGAACAACAGACTGATTCCAAATTGGGGAAGGAGTATGTCAAGGCTGTATATGCAGAGCTCATCATATGAAATGATGGGCTGGACGAAGCACAAGCTAGAATCGAGATAGCCAGGAGAAATATCAATAATCTCACATATGCAGATGATACCACGCTTATGGCAGAAAGCAAAAAGGAATTAAAGAGTCTTTTGATGAAAGTGAAAGAGGAGAGTGAAAAAGCTGGCTTAAAACTCAACATTCAAAAAACAAAGATCATGGCATCCAGTCCCATCACTTCATGCAAATAGATGGGGAAACAATGGAAACAGTGACAGACTTTATTTTCTTGGGCTCCAAAATCACTGCAGATGGTGACTGCAGCCATGAAAGTAAGGTGTTGATCCTTGGAAGAAAAGCTATGACAAACCTACACAGCATATTTAAAAGCAGAGACAATACTTGGCTGACAAAAGTCCACATAGTCAAGGCTATGGTTTTTCCAGTACTCATGTCTGGATGTGAGAGTTGAATCATAAAGAAGGCTGATTGCCAAAGAATTGATGCTTTTGAACTGTGATGTTGGAGAAAACTTTTGAGAGGTCCTTGCACTTCAAGGAGATCAAACCAGTCAATCCTAAAGGAAATCAGCCCTGAATATTCCTTGGAGGGACTGATGCTGAAGCTGAGGCTCCAATACTTTGGCCACCCGATGCAAAGAGCTGACTCATGAGAAAAGAGCCTGCTGCTGGGAAAGACTGAAGGGAGGAGGAGAAGGGGATGACAGAGGATGAGATGGTTGGATGGCATCACCGACTCAATGGAAATGAGTTTGAGTAAGCTTTGGGAGATGGTGAAGGGCAGGGAAGCCTGGCATGCTGCAGTCTATGGGGTTGCAAAGAGTGGGAGGCAACTAAGCGACTGACAAATGATAGCTCTATTTTTAGTTTTTGCAGGAACTTCCATACTATCCAATACTCTTAATCAGTGTAATCTAGTGCTTTGCCATCTGCTGTCTCTCTGACAGACCACTTCTTTCACCTCCTCTACTCAAACTGGCCAAGAAACAACTTGACCAGACATCCCACATCTGCCTGTGTTACGTGGAAACAGCCAAGGATGAAATCTATCAATCCCTGTCTATCTCTCTCCTTCCATTCCCAATGAAGGAAAAGGAAGGATACAAAATGAAAAACTGGACAATCCCTGCCCTCAATGAGGGGATCATCCATCTTGGGCCGCCCGCCTGAACATGTTGCAAATAAGCCACACTGGACTTTATTTCCTTTTAAAATTTTTAGATGACAATTTAAAATTGCAAACAATTTTCATCTTCAAGTTTCTGGTCTGTCATGGACATCAGGAAGGTGGGGGCCATCTTGAAGAGGAGAGCTGAGTGGTGGAGCCCCCTTTTCGGTGGGAATGAGCGTTATTCTCTCGTCTCCATCCACTGTGTTTGTTCTCAGGCCCACAGCTCACCCATCCGAATGGGAACCCGGTCCTGCAGGATCTGATGTCAAGCCCCGGGATCTACAGTATCGGTGGTATTGCCGTGGCAGGCCCCCCAGAGTTTTTATAAACGGGTGTGCCTGTCCTCAGGAGGTTTATGATTCCAAAGACAAGAACTCCGTGGAGCTTGGTTGGGGGGAACCTGGCAGCCTGCCCGCCGTGCCTCCTGCTGTTTCCCTGTTTTTTTTCTCCTTGGAGATGCAGAGTGACGGATTCCTCCCTGGGACCGAAAATGCCTCTTCATTACCAGCAACTTCACTCTGGCTTTGACGTGTAACCCCCCGAGCGACAGCCCATCATCACCCCAAGCAGGGTCAGCCCCACCCTCGAGGATTCGTACTCCCCCTCTTTTGGGGTCAGAAGAACAGCAGATGAGGGCCAACCTGCAATCGTGGAGACAGAAGCAGGGTCGCTCACCCTGTGCGGACACGGCCCTGCCCATGAGCCTGGCTGTGCGCGCTGCTTTCCCAGACGAACTCTGAGCCGCGCTGGGGCACCACGTGGAGCTCGGAGGTGGAAGCGCATCCTGGGCAGAGCTCAGCCCTACCCAAACTAGATTGCGTCCAGTCCCAGCCAGTTTCCCCTGGCAGGAAAGCCCCTGCCAGCTGATTTATTCCTCCATCCATGAGCTCCCCTCCTACAGAGACATTATCGCCTCATAACCTTCACCAACCGAGGGTGGGCCTCTCTCAGGTCAAGGGTGCTTCTGGGAAAAAGAGAGACGGGTCAGGTGGGCCCAAGGTCCACGGTGCCCTGTCCCCTGGTCTTCTCTCAACGCCCTGCTCCTTTTCTCAGAAAAGAACCAGCAGCTTCTCCTGCTGAGTCTAAATCAATAAAGGCACAATTGCTCCACCCAAGGATGTCAGTGTTGCAACTTGGTCTTTAATCGTGGGATAGAATATTTCATGCTTTGTTAAAGCAATTTCACACACAGAAATTGTTCCTGGGCAGAAAGCCCATGCTGGCATACTGGCCTCCTCCAGCAGGTGCATGAAGAAATGACCAACAACTTACCCTCCAGTGTGAACCGCGCTCTACAGTTTCTAAAGAATGTTGGGGTTATGGTGGTCAAACAACTAGCCTAACCTCATTTATCCTCTAGATCACATTAAAATGGGAATAAGGGAATAAAAACACAGTAATCCACAACAGCAGAAAAGAGCCATCAGCAGATAAAAGACATGCACCATCTCTGAGGATGGAAAGAGACAGATGGCTGGGGTAAGAGATGAAGCAAACAAGACGCTTCCCATTGTCAGGGAGTTAACAATGAAGACAGATAGTAACCAGGCTCCACAGAAGTTAGAACGTTACAGACTTTAACAATGTAAAACTCACAAAACCGATAAATATCTAGATGGGGAAAGTAGCAAGAAATCTGAGAGTCATTCCTTCTACTTTCAAATAAAAGCGTCAAAAAAGCGTCAGTCTCACTGGCTGAAACTGTGTCCTGGAAGAAACAGACACGGTGTGGCGATGAAGGTGGAGGCGACAGCAGCAGCCATAGTAATAATAATACTTCCAAAACCTTGGCAAGATTTTTTTTTCTACAAACTTTCCTTTCTTGAATTTACCCAGGTATTTAAAAATCGAAATCTCTTCTTGTCAGCTTCCTCCCCCTGCCACCCCCTTGAAATATGAAATATGACATCTCTACTCCGCATTCTTTGTCTTCTTGCATCTATAAATAAAAAGGAATGTAACCCTTTCACAAATAAAATACAGCCTGAGTAGGATGTCGTTGTTAAAAATGATGGTGTCCAACCACTGTCTATCCACCAGCCAATCCTGAGGCTGTGGATTCGCGGATGTGACCCGCCCAGAGTGATTGCTCTCTATCACTGATGTCATGGTGGGGGGAGGGGGGGCGCTGGTTCTTGGATTTGCGCTTTTTTCTTTTAATATTTTGATTGAATATATATTATTTAAAATTAAAATGATAAAGCCTTTTAGAAAAAGAAGCCACACGCTGGTTCCCTTCAGCGCAGGACCCGCAGTAGTGTGGGTGGAGAATAAGCGCTTTTCCAAGGGGCCGGATGCCGCAGGCCAGGTGGGTCTCAGGCGCTGTGCTAAGGGTTGGATGGGGCTGCGGGAGGGGACTTCATTTCTCACTCCCAGGTGAGCAAAGGGCTGGATGGCGGAAACACTGGGCCAGCCGGGCAGGAGTTCAGAGAGCCTGGGGGAGGGGAGCGCAGGGCCTGGGTGGTCACGAGCTGGTCGGTCTGTGAGCGCCACCTAGTGGGCACCCCGGGCACTGCCGCGCGTGATCCTCTCCAGAAAAAAAGGAGTTCAAGCCAATCGAAAACGCCATCTTAGCGGTTTGTAAAGTTAAAGCGATTTCGGAAAAGATGTGCAGGACTCTGCAGTAAACGATGCAAAAAAAAAAAAAAGGTGCATCGCGACATTTATTTGCAGTTTCTCTCAGGCGGGGCTGAAGTACAGTTGGTGTGCCCTGGGAGCGGGGGAGGAGGTGAGGAGAGGAAGGGCTGCAACAATTACCTACAAGCTGTATCTAGTCCCGTGGGTCAGTGACCATGCCGTCCTGTTAGGAAATATATGTATTTTTAATTTTATATATTAAAATTATATTCTATTTAATTTCATAAATTAAATAAAGTAAAACATTTTTATTTTATTTAATTTCACCACTCGTCTTAAGTGTCTCCCGTTTAAGCATGTTGGCATCCTATTAAAAAAAACTAGTTGATGTCATCTATCATACTCTTACTTGGTAAGGAGAACTGTGCATATAATGTTGTCTCATTCCATCCTCAAAGTCACCTGTTGAGGTAGTCCTATTACACCCTTGACGGAGAAAGAAACCAGAAGGCTGAGGAGGTGTCTTAGATCCTATGGCTTAAGGAAATGTCCTCACTTCACCACAGGCACCCTCATTTTCACAGCTGTGGGGGAGGAGGAAGCATTGTTCCTCTACTGATGAGCACAGAGGCAGAGAAACACTTTGTAGGCAGGACCCAGGTTCAGCATTTCTAAGCAGAAGCTCTAAATTAAAGGAGACTGAGGTGACTGAAGCGACTTAGCAGCAGCAGCAGCAGCAGCAGAGGTGAATCTGGGAGAGAGTTGACGTCTCTAGGTGCTCATAAACATTTGCATATTTATGACTCCACCTTGTGATAAATAACTCAGTTCCTCCCTCAACAGTCAGGGTGATTTTCTTTTTTCAAAAAGAAAATTATTTTCTCAGAATACAGCCTTCTGATGATTTTACCACCTTGAAGGGTGAGTCATACAGAAGCACAACCCCTTCACATAATCGCTCTCAATTTTGTCATTCAGGGCTCATCACCCAACAGAACAGAATAATTCCTGAGCAGGAGGCTCTGATGGATGTGCCACCGGACGGACGTTTTTTGGTGAGATAGGTCATAAATATTAATGGTATTGACAGAGCCTTAGAAATTTGTCATGTCACATTCCTGCAACAGAAACACCCAGAATCCTGTCACTTTGTTCCTCCCATTGACAGCCACCAGTTTCTTTCCCCAACTTGTGTGGCTGGACCTACCTTTTCAGAAACTCTCCATCAGCAAAGGTTTTCCAGAGCCAACCCAGGTCCACTGAATCCAGCATCTCAGTGGGTTCTTCCTTTTTCTTTTCTACTTAACTAACTTTTGCCTGCATTCTGCTCTCCAGCCTTTTCTGTTTCCACCCTTAATTTTTTATTCTGTGCATGTCTGAATCTTTGCGACCCCATGGACTATTGCCCATCAGGCTCCTCTGTCCATGGGATTTTCCCAGGCAAGGATATTGGAGAGGGTTGCCCTTTCCTACGCTACGGGATCTTCCTGACCCAGGGATCAAACCCGAGTCTCTTGCATTAGCAGGTGGATTCTTCACCATTGAGCCACCAGGGGAACTCTAAAAATAAAACAATAGAGGTTTAGATTCTATACTGGAGTGGGTAGCTATTCCTTCTTCAAGGGATCTTCCCGAACCAAGGACCGAACCCACGTCTCCTGCATTGCAGGCAGATTCTTTATCATCTGAACCACTAGTAAATGGCATGACCTCACCCACCCCCACACCTTGTAAAGCGAACACTGTACTGACAGGCTTCCTGAATGTGTCCACATGTGACACCAGGGGGTAGTCAGCTGTGGGCAGCTGAACTGCCCTGCTCCTTTACTTTGCATTCTCACCAGCATTTAGTGGGTCAGTATTCTCTAGTTTAGCCCCTTCTAATAGATGTGTGGGCTTCCCTTGCAGCTCAGCTGGTAAACAATCTGCCTGCCAAGCAGGATATGCAGGTTTGATCCCTAGGTCAGGAAGATGAAAATGGGGAAGGAAATGGCAAGCCACTCCAGTATTCTTGCTTGGGAAATCCCATGTATGGAGAAGCTTGGAGGGCTACAGTGCCTCGGGTTGTAAAAAGTCAGACACAACTTAGTAACTAAACAGCAGCAGCAGTAGGCGTGTAGGGGTATTTCACTGCGGTTTTAATTTGCATTTTTCTTATGGCAAATGATGTTGAACATCATTGAGTTTATTTCTCAAACATGTTGAGTTTATTTCTCAGCCATATCTCCTCTTTGGAGACATAGCTATGCCTTTCACCCATTCTCTATTAGGATTTGTTCTGGTGGCTGTTTTTCTGCTGAGTTTTATGAGTTCTTTATATATAGAAGGGTCCACTGACCCAGAATGCTCTGCTCGGCTGATTTTTTGGTCTCTTTTCACCTTAAAGGCCAAATTTTAGAGAGGCCTCTCCTGACCACCTGGATAAATTCTTTCTTTCCTTCCTCATTCACTTGCAGTTGCCTCTTGTAGATTGCATCAGTGTCTATAATTCATGCTTATCTGTTTGCCTCCATATTGAATCACAAGCACTTTGTTTATATGCTCACAGCTGTTTCTCCAGCACTTAGCATGGTGTCTCGTGTACAGTTGGTGCTTAATGAGTACTCTGTCTACAGGCAGAACCTTTGCTGGCTGGCTGGATGAAACTCACTTGCTGGGGCAGGGTCCCAACTCTCCCACATGACCTTCTTCAGGCTATTTAGTCCTACAAGCCCTTCCCCTAAACGCCTGCTCCTCTGTCGCCTCCTCAGGGCATCACCTGCACCAACTCACAGCTCAGTGCCTCTTCAGGCTGTTGCCAGAGATGCTCTTTGGACTTTGATGTCATCCCCAGCTGCTCACCACCTCTACGAGTTCCAGGCTCCTGTCCCCACCACTCTCCCGTCCTCAGAAAGCACCATGTCTGCACTTTGCTCTTCCAGTAGACTCCACAGCAGAGCTGCTGGGCTGAAGGAGCTGGCCCTTAAGGAAACAGAGAGACAGGAACCCCCTAGCCCTAACCCTAGGTTGGTATTTGTTTTTCACTACGGCGTGTGAAAAACAAACAGAACTAGCTTAGTCCTGTCTGACTCTTTGTGACTCCGTGGACTGTAGCCCACCAGACTCCTTTGTCCATGGGGTTTTTCCAGGCAAGTATACTGGAGTGAGTTGCTATTTCCTTCTCCAGGGGATCTTCCTGACCCAGGGATCGAACCCCCGTCTCTTGCATTGCAGGCAAAATTCTTTTACCACCTGAGCTATAGGGAAGTCCCTATAGTTTTTCACTAAGCAAGAAAACAGGCAGAGATGACCAGCATCTTGATTTTGTCCTGCTTTCTATTCAGCTGGGATCCTGGGCTCTTTGTTTTCCTAATCATTGCCCAGACCCTTCTCCCTCCAGCCCTGACCTCTCTCATCGACATAATGTCCTGTTGTCCCTAATGTTCTGATCAGCCCCTGCCTCGGCTCTCAAGGACTCTCTGAGCCAGAGCCCAGTATTCTGTGCTAGTCCTTCAAATGAGATCACAAGACGGGCCCTCTGGCCACAGAGACTGTGACTGCGGCAGAGGTGCAGAATGGTGCCCCATTCACCACGATCTATTACCCTTGGGACTTCACAGGGGCCCTGGATGCTAATCTTGTGAATGTGAAATCACATATTTCTAAAAGAGGTTCTAGACCATGAGGAACATTCATAAGGAAAGCCCTTGAAAACAAGTCGCATGACTCAATGTTCATGTTAAGGTAAAAAATGAATGGGAATTGGAAGTTAAAGGGAAGATTGGTGAAGAGGATGGCCTTGGAGGACGAAGGTGAGGAGGGGGACAGGGGTAGGAGTAGGGGATTGTAGTTCAGCCAAGGTGCTGAGGGAAAGTCCCTCTAACAGTTCATTTGATCCTGAATTGTGCGCATGCATGCCATGCTCAGTTGCTTCCGTCTTGCACACACACCCAGACTTCTCAAGACACAGTTCAGTAACATCCACAAAAGAAAAGGAATTTATACAGCAGACCCCGAATAGTTTCTAAGCAGGCATTATGGAAAGTAGGTAAATAAAATGCAGTTTAAGTGTATTCCCCTTGTTCAAGCAGCTTCATCAGGTGCACAGGAAGCAGCAGACTGTAAAAATGCTTGTGTTTCTTTGCATACTGAAAGTCCTCAAAGAAAACATCTTTGTGAGATTGACTCTGAAGCCCAGCATCTCACCAATGGGAGCAGGATGATGCCCACAAAGGAGGTCTGGCTGACGAAGATCTCGGAGACGACCAGCTCCCTCGGGGCGTCCTCCACGGGGTACTCCACCTGCCAGGTGATCTGCTGGGCACCAGCCAGGCCACTGCTGTTCTCCACTCCGAAGTCCACTTGCAAGATCTCGTAGAAGGAGCCATTTGTTCTGGAAAACAAACACACACTGTAAAGTGCAGTTTAAAACTTCGATTCAGCAGAATGTCAAGCACGAGATGAATTGCCACATTCCTCTTTGTCAAACTGAAGAAGGATCGCCAAGTTCAACAAGTCACACGGCAGTGTCGATAGAGCCTGATTCACAGGCTGCCACAGATGACCCACACCTCAGAGTGGACGGACCATCCGTCTTCAGGACTCTGTGGGAAGCAGACCGTCCTTCCCCAAGTGAGCAGCTCAGACCGCACCGCATCTCTGGGACAGCCCTGTCCTCCCCAGCCCCGCGTCTGCCTACATCATGATCCAAGCACACACAGGACGTGGCCAAACCCTTCACCTAGGGCCACCGTCGCTCCAGTCCTGAGGCGTAGCCTGGATTCTGGCTGTTTCTACTGCTACTTAAGTGTGTCTGTGGACCCGTGGTTCAAACTGTGGGCTTTAGAATTTGGGGAGAATATCAGTGGCCACCTAGCCTTGTGGAAGCATCGTGAGACCAATCGTGGGAAAGGACCCCACAAGGTACATGGTTCATGACATCAAGTATAAGATGCATAATAAGGGGCTATAGTGGATTCACCTGAAATGGGATGAAATGTAAGAAATTCCCCACCTGGAATGTAAGTTACAGGGATGTAAGTTGGTGCATCCATAGTGGAAAACAGTATGGAGGTTCCTCAGGAAACTAAAAATAGAACTACCATATGATCCAGCAATTCCACTCCTGGACATATATTTGAAACAAAAATTAGAATTCAAAAAGATACATGCACCCTTGTGTTCAAAGCAGCACCATTCACAGTATCATTCCAAGAAGCAGCATCATTCCAAGACATGAAAGTGTCCATTGATAGATAAATGGATAGAGAAGATGTGGTGCGTTTATGCAATGGAATACTACTCAGCCATAGCAAAGAACAAAACAATGCCATTTGCAGTTACATGAATGCAATTAGAGATTATCATGCTAAGTGAGATAAGTCAGAAAGAAAAAGACGCATGCGATGATATCCCTTATATGTGGAATCTAAAATACGGCACAGATGAACCTATCTATGAACCAGAAGTAGGGTCATGGATGTACAGAACAGACTTGTGGTTGCCAAGGGTGAGGGAGTTGGGAGAGGGATAGAGTGGGAGGTTGGGATTAGCAGATGCAAGCTATCATATATAAAATGAGTAAGCAACAAGGTCCTATGGTATAGCCCAGGGAACTATATTCAATATCCTATAGTAAACCCATAATGGAAAAGAATAAAAAAGAATGTGTGTGTGTGTGTGTGTGTGTGTGTGTGTGTGTGTGAGTGTGCATGACCGAATCACTCTGCTCTACAGCAGTAATTAGCACAACATTGTAGATGAACCACTTTTCAGTAATAAATCAATAAACAAAAAGAAATCCCCAGCTGCCTTCATTCACGGAGTAGCAGCATGGTATATGTATTTGGAGGAGGGGGAAGAAAGCAGATGGGGCACATGTAAGTGAAAACGACAAGTGTCATTCTCAGCATCTTTTGGTATAGGGAAAGCCTCTCATCACTGACTTGAACTTGTAAATTGTAGCCTGACTCCTTCATTAAATAGAGAGTTCAAACAAAAAGTCACCCAGCATGGGATTTGTGAATGACTTCTGTTGTTTAAGTCTGTGTCCATCACCTTGTTTCGAACTTTACCCAGATCCAGGGAATAAGACAGCAAGAGTATTCTAGTTTCCCTGGGAAGAAAGTGTCCAGGCAGAGCAGGCAGACTTAGGATCCACTAAGTCAACCGATTTCATTGGGCTTGGGACAAAGGGACTGTCCCAGTTCTCTAGCACCTGGCCCTGGGGTGATGAGAGCAGGTGGATAGTGGTCCTGAGGGTGAGAGCTGCAAAAGAGAGGTGGCTGGGGTGGGGACTCTAGATGGGTTGTTTTTTATTTGCAAAGCACACTTGAAGGCTTCCTGCTGTCTTAGGAATTGCTGATCTTGGGAAGAGCAGTGTCTTCCATGACAGCAAGGGCCCAGATGTCAAAGCATCAAGATACACACACGAAAAAAAGATGTGGGTAACACAGCCTAACCCAGAAGCTTGTCTTCAGGGACCACTTTCAGACATTGCTTGTCAGCTTATCACTCACAGTGACAGTAAAGGTCATTTTAAAAAGGGAGAGAGAGAGGAACTTTCCTTATTCTCTAATGATCATGTCCTCTCATAGATTATTTTACTTTGATCAATTTCAGGATTTTCCAAGGATGAGATGACAAAGCTTCTCTTACTTTTCACAATCCTGGAAATGGAACAAGAGAGGTTGCTTCCAGTATTTAAGACGTTTTTCCTTTTTGTCTTTTTTTTTTTTTTTAATGTTTTTCCCCTGAGCCTTAAACTTAAGAGCTGACCAAAAAGCAAGGTACGTTCTGAATGGTGACTACATTGAACAAACCCAAAGCATCCTTGACTTCACGTCCCAAGTGATCCTCATCCTCAAGGTAACTTGTCCCACCTCTGACTTCCTCTGCAGAGAGTAACTTTACGAGAACAAAAAGTGAGTCCATGTCATTCCCAGCTCCATCTGGCATGGTGCTGGCAATTGTTCTCATTCATTCAGTGTTTGTTTAATAACTAAATATCCTCAAAAGTCTGACAGGGCATCCTGTAAAATTCTGGGGATGTAATTTATATTGTGGGAGACAAGGAACTACCAGTCAACTGAGTTTTGAGCTGAATTCTTGGGCTTGCCTGGCAAGCATATTAAGATACACTTTCCTTCCTAGTGGAGACATCTATCTCTCCTATTGGAACATTAGTTCTCAAGTCGGGGGAAAGGATAGTTAGGGATGGGCAGATACACACTGCTATATTTGAAATAGATAACCAATAAGTTCCCTGTATAGCATAGGAGACTCTGCTCAATATTATGGTGACAACCCAAATGGGAAAAAGACTTGAAAAAGAGTGGCTACAGGTATATGTATAACTGACTCCCTTTGCTGTACACCTGAAACTATCACAACATTGTTAATCAACTCCAATATAAAAAAAGTTAAAAAATAAAAGCACTACAAAAATTATAATAAAGACGGAAAAGAGCATGAGTTCTCCAAACTGGGGGCAGTTTTTGGAATTTTTGGCAATGTGTAGAGATGAGTTTGGGTGTCACAATTTGGGTGACCCCAGTGGGGTAGAGACTGGAGATGCTGCTTGATATCTTATGAAGAACTTGGTCCAGTGGTTAGGAATCTGCCTGCCAATGCAAGGGACATGGGTTCGATCCCTGGTCTGGGAAGATCCCATATGCCATGGGGCAACTAAGACCCTGAGCCACAACTACTAAAGCCCAAGAGCCTAGAGCCCACGCTCTGCAATAAAAGAAGTCACCACAATAAGAAGTCCACCCGCTGCAACTAGAGAATTGCATCCGCTTGCTGCAACTAGAGAAAGCCCATGCCACGAAGACCCAGTGCAGCCAAAAATAAATAAATATCTTATTAAACATAGAACAGCTGCTTCAATGCCCCTCCTTGATAATTTTCTGGCTCAAAATGTTCATGGCACCAGGGCTAAGAAAATCTACACTTGAACTTTAAGATTTTCAAAAGCCAGAATCTGTCTTTAATACCTTAGAAACTCCAGGGTTTAACTTAGTAACTAGTATATTTTTATTTAGCAGCAGTAAGTGCCAGAAAATGGAAATACAGAGGTAAACAAAAGTGATGTAGCCTCTGTGTTAGTAATAAAGTAAATTAATCCTAAGTAGCAATAACTGTTATCAAAATCAAATAGAGGAATTTAATATGTATCCAAAAACTAAACAGCAAATTAAAACCACATGGAGATACAATCACACACTTATCAGAATGGTTCAAATTATATATATAAATGCCAGCAAGAGCTCAAAGAAAATGAATCAATTATAAACCTATATATGAAGGTTCATCACAGCTTTATTTGAAAGAGCCCCAGTCTAGAAGAGGGCTTCCCTGATAGCTCGGTTGGTAAAGAATCTGCCTGCAATGTGTGAGACCTGGGTTTGATCCCAGGGTTGGGAAGATTCCCGGGAGACAGAAAAGGCTACCCACTCCAGTATTCTAGCCTGGAGAATTCCATGGACTATATAGTCCATGGGGTGGCAAAGAGTCGGACACGACTGAGCAACTTTCACTTTCACTTTCAGTCTAGAATGTTGCTCAAATATAATGGCTATACAAACTGTAGTGTGTACATTCATACCAGGGAGCACTAGGACACAGAAAAGAACACCGTTGATTTAAGCAACAGCTTGGATGGATCTCAAGGCAATTACCAATAGGATGAATGAAAGAGGCCCTCGTGAATAGCACTTAGTGCCCTTATGAAAACTAAAAACCCAGAGAGCCCCGTCACCCCTTCTGCCACATGAAGTTAGCATCACCAAACTTGCATCACCAAGTCTCCCTTGTTGGTGGATTCTGCTGTTATTATTTTAATCTCAAATATATTTCTCCCGCATGTGTACTCCAGGAAATTTCCCATCTGGCTCTTGAATGATCTAACAGGTAATCCAGTGACTTCCCTGGTGGTCCAGTGGCTAAGACTCCATGCTCCCAATGCAAGGGGACAGATTTGATCACTGGTCAGAGAACTGGATCCCACATACTGCAACTAAGAGTTCACATGCCACCACTAAGACCTGGCACAGCCAAATAAATAAATAAATATTTTAAAAACCAAAACCAGAAAATAAGCAAGTAATCCAGTCCCTTGCCCTACTTTCCATTCACAGGAAAATAATTTTTTTCCTTTCTCTCTCTTTTTAGAGTGAAATTTACCTTGCAGACGGGTATGAGTGACCTTATTTTTGCTTTGCCAACACTTCCCAGAGCTGAAAGCAATAAATCTTGATAATGAACAAACACTTTGCTTTCTTCTGCTTTCTCAGCTGCCAGATCCACAGCTATTTCTCACGTTAACAGCTCACACTCACTTCCAGCTTAGTTGATTTTATCAGCATCGTCATGACCGAGTTCAGACACAGCTAAGACAACGGCTATAATTATTCTTTTCTTTGCCTCTCTCTTGCTGACAATATCCCAAACCTTCCTAGAAAAATGATGGTTCAAAATCATTTACAACAAACTCCGCAAAGACGAGTTTTTAGAAATTGTCCTTCCTTTTGTTTCCTCTTGTGATTGCTCTTGATAAAAAATACTTATTACAGGGACTTCCCTGGCAGTCCAGCTAGGACACTGCACTTCCACTGCAGGGGACAGCGCTTCAGTCCTCGGTCTGGTCAGGAAACTAAGTTCCTGCATGTTGTGCGAGATGGCCAAAAAATTGGGAAAAAAATACATACTATGCAGAAGACTTACGGAATCAATAGCTAAATGAATCTCCCTGAGTTAGAAAGAACTCCTAAGACATGAGGTAATATAAGCTGGCTACAGGCACAGAAGAGCTTTCAGTTCTTGTTCGCCCTCCTTAAAGATTTTGGAGTAAATATTCATGGGTCTGTGGGCTTGTCTTAAAGCAGCACTGGGGAATTCGTATTTTTTAAAATTTAAATTTATTTATTTTAATTGGAAGCTTATTACTTTACAATATTGTATTGGTTTTGCCATACATCAACATGAATCCAACACGGGTGTACACGTGTTCCCCATCCTGAACGCCCCCTCCCACCGGAATTTGTATTTTTAATTGTATACTTAATAGCAGTTTTCAAATAAAACGAATACCCGATCAGGATTCAAAATTCAAAATCTTAAGGAAAATAGCTGAACAAAATTTTCCATTGCTCCCCCCCACACACACACACCCAAGTCTTCAGCCAAACAAAGCTTTTATTCATTTTCTCATTGGCCCTCTAGATAGTCTGGGCATCTATGAGCCTGGATATGAGTGCCTCTTTGCCTCATTTTCATGCAAAAATAGTACTCTGTGCCCTCTGTTGACTTTTTTTAAAAAAATGCACAACGTGAGAGTTGTGAGTTAAGTTTCATCTGGGGCAAAATGAGGACTGCAGCCTGGGATACAGCACCTCAGATAGCTCTGAAAACTTGCTACTAAGACCTAGGGGGAAGGACAATATATATGTGATTTGGGTAAAGGGGGAATACCTGCAATCAAGTACGTATTTTCCAGAAGATTTCTGCTAGTCTCATGAAGTTTTTGCTAGTCATGAAGGATTTTAGTGCTTTTATAGATATGAGGAGATACAAAAATTGGGCCCTTAAAATCAGCTCCTGAACAATCTGAAGACCTGCCCTGCCAGTTTTCCCTAAGCACATGCTTGCATGCTAAGTCACCTCAGTATTGTCTGACTCTCTTTGTGACCCCATGGACTTTAGCCTGCCAGGCTCCTCTGTCTATGGGATTTCCCAGGCAAGAATACTGGAGTGGGTTACCATGCCCTCCTCCAAGGAATCTTCCCAACCCAGGAATGGAACCAGTGTCTCTTATGTCTCCTGCATTGCAAGCAGGTTCTTTACCACTAGTGCCATGTGGGAAACCCTTCCCTGAGCACAGAGTGCCTCATTTCTGCTTTCCACCCTGAACTCCTTCCAGGGGTTGTTGAAAATCAGCAGCTGCAGCAGCACATGATTTAATCCCTATTGAGGCGGATGGTAAGTGCCAATTCGTAATAGACGTGTCTGTTCAGCCTCTTGAACACTTGATCTCTGACCCACAGGAAGAGGAGGGCTCTGGTCATTCTCTCTCTGACAATGAAGTGCCCTGGATGGGAAGTGAGGACAGAACCAGTCCCAAGGCCCTTTCTAACCATGGGTACTGGCAAGGACCATGCTCCCATGAATCCAAAGGAGAAGGAGTGAATCACCCTTTGGACTCTGAAGCAAGGCAGCCTTGGCTAAGGCAAGAATTGTTGGGGAGGAAAAATTTCCCTCTATACTGTAAGTTCTCTAGCTGTTCTAAGAATTAAATTGACATGAGACAAATGAACAGGAGAAAGCAAAACTCTAATTACCTGTAGACATGAGTGAAGAGAAGGGAAGTGAAAGTTGTTCAGTTGTGTCCAACTCTTTGTGACCTCATGGAATATACAGTCCAGGCCAGAATATTGGAGTGGGTAGCCTTTTCCTTCTCTTGGTTATCTTCCCAGCCCAGGGACTGAACCCAGGTCTCCTACATTGCAGGCAGATTCTTTACCAGCTGAGCCACAAGGGAAGGCCAAGAATACTGGGGTGGGTAACCTGTCCCCTCTCCAGTGGATCTTCCTGACCAAGGAATTGAACTGGGGTCTCCTGCATTGCAGGTGGGTTCTTTACCAACTGAAATATCAGGGACTGAGAAATTTGCCAAAATGGATAAAAACCCTAAACTTAAATACCATCTTCAGCTAAAGATAATAGAAGTTATTACAGGTAGGGGGTTAGAACTTTGACGAGGAGGAAGGCAACTCACATGGAGATGAGCAAATGTTTGGTAAATAAATGTTTGCCGGGCCAGGCAGAGATCATGGGATAGCATGGACTCTAATCTCTAAGGGTTCCCCCAACAGCACACCTAGTCCAGATTCCTTACAGACATCTCTGGTGTTAGCTCTGAGAAATGGAGTATTTCCTGCTATATCAGTAAACAAGATGTCACAGTCATCATCGATTCCAGCCCTCTTATATGAGCTGCTGAGTCCTAAGGCCACTCAGGAAGGAGAAGAATATCTGTGAATTGGCAGTAATCAGGACTGCAGCCACTCCCTATGGTGAGCCCCACGGGAACTCAGGATGTGAATAAACACAAGATACCAGCCCAGGATAGCTTAAGTGCATATGAAAGGAATGATTTCAGTGAGCCCAGGCTCTTGTATCTTCCCATATACAGAAAAGTGCTAATTTTTTTAACTTGAGATATCTGGTTTTCTTTAATTAACAATTATTTTGTGTCCCCTCACCTCCTTGGAGCAGTTCTCTCAGGGTTACTTGAGATGCTGTCTCTTGGCCTTGAAGTCTTAAAATTTCCCACCAAATAAAACACAACTCTCAACTTGTAGGTTGTGACAATTTTTTAAATCAACAGCTCTATCCTGGAACTAGACTCTATATCTAAGGCAGTTAGAAGGAAAATCAGAATCTCTCCTTGAGTCTTGTGGGCCTTGCTTGTTTTTATCTCAAAGTAGTTTGCATGCAAAGAGACATTTTGGGGTGGCAATTTTTGCTTCCCTCTAGAACTATTATGCACTAGTGGTGAGAATGTAAAATGATACAATTGCTATAGAAACTGTTATAGTGATTCCTCAAAAAATTAGAATTACCATCTGATCCAGCAATTCTGCTTCCGGTTACATACCCAAAAGAATTGAAAGCAAGGTCTCAAAGAGATTCATGTGCACTCATATTCATTGCAAAATTATTCATGAAAGCTAAAATGTGGATGCAACCCAAGCGTCCTCTGAGACAGATGAATGGATTAGCAAAATGTGGTCTATCCATACCATGGAATATTATTAGCTATAAAGAGGAACGGAGTTCTGGGACTTCCCTGATGGTCCAGGGCTTAAAACTTCCTGATTCCATTGCAAGGGGTGAGGGTTCAATCCCTGGTCAAGGAATTAAGATCTCACATGCTGTGCTGCCAGAAAGAAGGAATTCTGGCATCTGCTACAATATGTATGAACCTTGAGGACATAATGCAGAATGAAATAAGTCAGACAAAGAGACAAATACTATATGATTCCACTTATATGAGATATTTAGAATGGTGATTGTCAGAGGCTGGAGTGGCTGAGTGGAGATGGTGACATTGTTTAATATGTAAAGAGTTTCAGTTTTACAAAATGAAAAGAGTTATCAAGATGGATGGTGATGAAGGTTGCACAAAATTATAAATGTATCTAATACCACTAAACACTTAAAATGATTAAGAGTTTGCCATATTTTTATTTTTACCACAATGAGAAAAATTTAGAGAGAGAGAGAAGCTTAGGAGCATATTTACATGCCAAATGTCATAACTAAGAAATAAGTTATTTTTGTAACTTTTAATTCATCTGCTGGTTTTCAATACTTCTCAGTTGTGCAGAATTTCAATGGAAGAAATTTTTATAGGCTCCTGAGATCCCAAACTTTATAAATCTTCATTGGCGAAGAGCTCCTTCAGGAAATATAAGTTCCCCATTATCCAATTAATTAAAACCCAATGATTCCACCACAACCCCTACTTGACCCATTGTATTCATTGCAACAGCTTCCAAAGCTTTCTTATAGGCCAATTACTCCAAAGTGATTAGGCTTTTAAGTCAACCATACTTAAAAGGATTGTGTGCATGTGATTTCTGTAAATTATTCCTTGCTAATTATAGCTATTCGAGTAATCCTGATATTCTTTTGATGGAAACATGCTCTTGTCTAGAATGTGTTAATTAACAATATTATTTTGTCTGGCTAGTCAAGTATCAGCTAGAATCACACAGGAGGAAATGGTAAACCGTATTAAAGAAAAGTGTGTTTCTCTCTTGTCTTGCAAAACTTGCTCAGGTCCAAAGAGAGGAAGCCAGAATGAGATGGCTCCGGATAGAAAGTGGCCACAATGGTTTTTAGAGGAGTTACTTTTCTAGGCTCCAGGAAAGGAAACTTGGGTCCAGAGAAGATTTGGGCACCAGTTCTTTTGCACCAGTTGATGTTCCTCTCACGTCAACAGAACTGAAAACCTCGTTTTGGGGAAACAGACTCATTAGTGCATTACAAAGGAATGCGAATTGAAGTTTGGGTAATGATGAAATCTGGGTGTGAGTAAGTACCTGGTCAGCCCTGGAGGGGAAGCAAAATTTGCCCACCAAATTTTGTCTCTTGTGAGACAGAAAGGGGTCAGGCACAACCTTTAAAAGAATGGCATAGCTGTTGAGGACATGACATAAATTGGTTAGAACAAACTAGACTCAAGATGGCAGACAAGTGCTTTACCAGTTGACCTTGAGCATGTACACGTGCATTATAACACATCAGCAAGTTAAGTACCACTCCCACAGGCACCATGACAGTTCTGCAGCCAACCATAAAAGACCAAAAGGTGGACAGTAGCCCAATTCCTGGAAATCCCTGCCCCTCCCCCAAACAGTTGGAATAATCCTCCCACTCATTAGCCTATGAAATTACCAGCCTATAAAAACTAATCACCCCATAGTTCCTTACCTGAGGATGGTATTTAAGGTGAGGATTTCAGCCATTTTGGCAATTTCCTCAGTTTTCCTGAGTCTCCTCTTCGTGTGTGTGTGCTAAGTTGCTTTAGTCATGTCTGACTCTTTGTGATCCTATGGACTGTGGACCGCCAGTCTCCTCTGCCCAAGGGATTCTCCAAGTGAGGATGCTGGAGTGGGTTGTCATGCCCTCCTCTAGGGGATCTTCCTGACCCAGGGATTGAACTCTGGTCTCTCATATCTCCAGCCTGCAGACAGATTCTTTATTGCTGAACCTCCTATATAAACGTTTTTAAACTTTGATGTCCTCCTCTTAATCTGCCTTATGTTGATTTAATTCTTTGTCCAGCCAGAAGAACCCAGAAGGGTAGAAGAAAATCTGTTCCTCCCTGTTGGGATCACATAGTGATATTGTGCAGGGCCCTGTGGGGTTCTGGGCCACAAAGCCTGTGTCCTCCATTTCTTTGATGATAGGAAACAGCCTTCACTCAGCCTCCTTGACCCTCTGTGAGTTCCAACGGGCAGATTCAAGCAGTTCTTAATTAGGGAAGGAAGGGGATGCCAGACCAGGGAGAAACAGTCAAGCCTTGGGGTAGGGTCCTGGTTCCCCCAAAATGGATACACATAACAATATCTTTGATTTTCTGTACAGATATTGAAACCCTCTCAATGTAGCAGCAGTTAGCAGTTAACAATTGTATGCTGCCCACAAGCATGTAGACCCCAGGCCAGTTGGACCTGAAGGTCGATGATGCGGACTTCCAGTTATTTCACCATCAACCCATCAGAAGAGTGTCCACCAGCTGATCACAACCTCCTCTTTGAATAATTACTGTAAAACTTCTCACTATCTCTCCCAAGTGAGGACACATGGTTTTGGGGGCATTAGCCCACTATGTCTCTTTGCCTGGCAAAGCAATAAAGTTATTCTTTTCTGCTTCACCCAAAACTGTCTCTGAGATTTGATTTGGCACTGGTATACAGGGAAGCTGAAATTTTGCCATCAATGGGAACTGGCCAGTGTCTAAGAATAGCCAAATGATGACCATTTAGCCTGCTTACCATTTGTTAACACGGAAATGATAGACAAGAAGACATGCATTTCTATTGGTCAGAAGCTTCACTTATTACAGGACAGACTATGATCTTAACATAATGATCAAAAGCTGCCTCAGAGAAACACCTTCCCAGGGTCATGTCTCAAGAGGAGTGAAGTCCCTCATCAGATACTGTCCCTGCTCTTAATAAAACTACTTTTACCTTTACAAAGCCATTTTTACTGAGGTCTGACTGTACTGTGGTCCAGGCCCTGACAAAGCAATTCTTTTATTTGTTGTTACCTTTGAAGTAGGTAAAATGAAAACCGAAAGGGGTTTCTGGGAAGAAAAGCAAAATATAGCATGCAATTATCTTCAAGGATCTATTTTCATTTACCTAATTGTATGTTTTCATTACAAAATCAGTTTCGCCTTCATGGTTGAGAAAGAAATTAAAAAAACAAAAAACAAAGACCACACTTAATTTGGAATCAATTCTTTTGGGTAGATTTCTACTGAGAGAAGAAATCTCTAAGAACAATGTTTCCAAGCCTAGACTGCTCTTTTTTTTATTTTAATTCATTTAATCCCCACAGTGAACCTGCAAGGAAACTCCCACTTGATAGAAGGGATACAGAGAAGCTTGTCTTCTGAGTCAATGCACACAGTTGATTGGAGGCAGAGGTGCCACCAAAGAACCCCACTCTTAACCTCCACAATCTAGGCTACACTACACCTGCTTCTGTGTTCAGTTGTGATGCCAGGTTCCTGTCTATGGGATTCTCCAGGCAAGAATACTGGAGTGGGTGCCATTTTCTTCTCCAGGGGATCTTCCCAATGAGGGATCCAACCCATGTTTCTTGCATCTTCTGCGATTGCAAGCGGGTTCTTTACCACTAGCCCCAGCTGGGAAGCCCCACACTTACCTCTAGCTGCTGCTGCTGCTGCTAAGTCGCTTCAGTCATGTCCGACTCTGTGCGACCCCATAGACGGCAGCCCAACAGCTCCCCCGTCCCTGGGATTCTCCGGGCAAAAGCACTGGAGTGGGTTGCCATTTCCTTCTCCAATGCATGAAAGTGAGAAGTGAAAGTGAAGTCGCTCAGTCGTGTCTGACTCTTAGCGACCCCATGGACTGCAGCCTACCAGGCTCCTCCGCCCATGGGATTTTCCAGGCAAGAGTACTGGAGTGGGGTGTCATTGCCTTCTCCGACACTTACCTCTAAAAAGCTCCCTTTTCCCCTGGATCTGAATAATTCCTTCCATATCACACTGAGAACTGCTTCTGCCACAGCTAGATGGTGGGTGACATGCAGTGGTCTCAAACCCAGAAGGGTCAGCAGATGGCTTCAGTGGGTAAAACACACAAGTGTGGTTCTTGAAAGCAAAGCTCAGCTTATTTGCATTTAGAAAATAGCCAAGTTGAAACCTCAGCTTTTTTATTGGTTCATTATGTTTTTCATCATCTATCTTTTCTGTGTATTTATTACAGTGGTACAAAGGCTTATTTCTAATGGGTGTTTTAAATGGATTCTTTCAACATTTTATGCTGCCATTTGCATATTAATCATATAGAAATATTCTTCTGTGTGATTAAGAAATGTGCTTTCTCATTTATCTTGAAGCACACTTCTCTCTTGTCTAGCCTTCTCCAATTTTTTAGACAATGTGGATAATAAAAATATTAATTTGGGGAGTTCCTTGGCCATCGATGGTTAGGCTCTGTGCTTCCACTGTAGGGTGCTTGAGTTCTATCCCTAGTTGGGGAACTAAGATCCCCCTTGCTGCACAGCATGGCCACATACAATAAAGGTATTAATTTAGTCAACACATATAGGTCCCTCACTCAGTGCCAGACACTACTGAAAGCAATTTACATGGATAAAATAGTTTAATACCCAAAGCACATCTATTGGGTGATGCAATGGCTGATAATATCTCCCAATGTCACGTCCATATCCCAGTCCCAAGATGTGACCTTTGGAAATAAGTTCTTTGCAGATGAAATATCAAATCAAGGATCTCAAATGGCGAGATCACTGTGGATTAAACAGGTGGGTCCTGTAGAAGAGAGATCCCCAACCTCTGGGATTTAATGCCTGATGATCTAAGGTGGAGTCGATGTAATAATGTGCTGTGTTTAGTCAGTTGCTGAGTCAGTCGTTGTCTGACTCTTTTCGACCCCATGGATTGTAGCCTGCCAGGCTCCTCTCTCCATGGGGATTCTCCAGGCAAAAATACAGGAGTGGGTTGCCATGCCCTCCTCCAAGGGATCTTCCCAACCCAGGGATCAAACCCAGGTCTGATCTTGGTTTGCAGGTGGATTCTTTACTGTCTGAGTCATCAGGGAAGCCCATGAATATTGGAGTGGGTAGCCTATTTTTACTCCAGGGGATCTTCCTGACCCAGGAATTGAACCGGGGTCTCCTGTATTCCAGGCAGATTCTTTACCAGCTGAGCTACCAGGGAAGCCTGATGTAATAATAAATGTAACATGCTTGAATCATCCCCAAACCATCTCCTCACCCCACCCTGGTCTATGGAAAAAATGTCTTCCATGAAACAGGTCCCTGGTGCCAAAAAGTTCAGGCACCGCTGCTGTAGTGGACTGAATGGTCTTTGTAAAAGACAAGACAACTTGGCACCGATGAATGTGGCCATACTGGAAAAAAAGATCCTTTGCAGATGTGACTAAGATCTTATGGGGCTTCATCCTGAATTAACTGGGTGGGTCCTCAATCCAATACCAAACATCCTTGTAGGAAGAGGAGAAAACACAGAGAAGAGAGCAGGATCACGTGGAGATGGAGGCAGAGACTGGAGTGATGCTGCCAGACCCTCGGAATGCCAGGAGCCACCAGAAACTGGACAAGGCAAGGAGAGAGTCCTGTGGGCAAGACTTTCTCCTGTTGACTTCTCCCTGTGTCCTCACGTGGCCCTTCCTCTGTGTGTATCTGTGTCCTAATTTTCCTCCTCTTTTAAAGATACCAGGGACTTGCCTGGTGGTCGGTCCAGTGACTAAGGCTTCACGCTTCCAATGCAGGGGATCTGGATTCCATCTCTGGCCAGGAACTAGATCTCACATGCTGCCGCCAAGAGTTTGAAACTAAAGATCCAGCATGCCAAAATGAAGAGCAGAGATCCCATGTGCTGCAATTTAGAGCTGGCGCACCCAAATAAATTAAAAAGATATCAGTCAGATCGGTTCAGGGCCCATTCACATGGCCTCATTTCACTCTAATTACCTCTTCGAAGCCCCATATCTCAAAAAATAGACCTATTCTGAGGTCCTGGAAGTTAGGATTTCAACATGTAAATGTGGGGAGAACACAAGTCCAACCAGAACGGTTAATTTTGCAAAAGTTCACTCAGTAGGCTCTTTAGAACTGGTTCAGTGGTAAGGAATCCGCCTGCCAAAGAGGAGATGCAGGTTCAATCTCCAGATCAGAAAGATCCCTTGGAGGAGGAAATGGCAACCCACTCTAGTATTCTTGTTTGGGAAATCCCATGAACAGAGGAGCCTGGTGGGTTACATACAGTCTATGGGGTGGCAGAGAGTCGGACAGGAAAGTGACTGAGCATGCATGCCTGCATTCCCTCTATTAACTGGAAAATAACAATTTGCCTTCATGAGTCACTCAGAGTCAAAGGACTCCAAATCCATCACCACTGTTTTTGTTTTTTTGCAAATGATTAAATATTACTTTCTTTCCGTTTATAGCATCCTCTAAGTGACAGCTGATCCATCAGCTTATCTGCTGATGTTTAACTACAGCATTTTGCATTCATTATTCCCTACTTAGATCATTCTTTTAAAAGAGGAATAACTTCATTCTGCCTCTTGACAGCAGGGAAATTAAATGGTGAGCCATAAAGATGAGTGTTGCTCTGGAAAATAAAACACCAACTGCAGAACTATAAAACCCAGCCAGATGTGCATCACCCCAAAATAAGATACACAAGCCCTTGCTTCAGGAAAATTCTTTCATTTCAGAGAATGAAGAAACCTTCTCACTTCAAGTACAGCATGCTAATTGGCACAACCATTTTGGGGAGAAATCTGACAACATAGAAAGTTAAAGATATGTGTACCCAAGGATGTAGGGGACTCTATGGCTATGTACAGGCACTAAAGGCATGGCATCACCTTTTTAAAAATCATAACACAATTATTAAATAGATTTTACATGACAACTCAGAACGCACACAAAGGCACACAGGCACACACATACATATCTTTAGATTCACGTGGATAGACAAAACTATGAAATGACAGTGTGGTTTCAGGACTAGATTAACACTCCTTCTTGCTGTCAAAATACAGTCTATAGCATTCTGGACTCCCTTGGACGTCACAATATCAATGAAAATAATCAATAAATAATCTATAATAAGAATAGAGGAACTTCCCTGATGGCCCAGTGGCTCAGACTCCAAGCTCCCAATGCAGGAGGCCCGGGTTCGATCCCTGGTTAGGGAACTAGATCCCGCATGCCATAACTAAGTTTGCATGCCACAACTAAAAGATCTTGCATGCTGCAACAAAGATTGAAGATCCCACAGCCTCAAGTAAAACCCAGCACAGCCAAATAATTTTTTTTTTAAGGCAAGAAACAAAAAAGAATAGAAAATAATTTTATCTGAGCCAAACTGAGGACTATAGCCTAGGGACCATCTTCTCAGATGACTCTGAGAAACTGCTCTAGAGAAGCATGGTTTCCAACACAGTTTTATATCTTGTCAGAAGAAAGAACATTAGATAAGTCAGGGATACCATTCAAGGAAACACACACACACAGATCAACATGTACACAGCAAGTCAGCATGGCTTTGACACGTGGGAAGGGAGTCTTATCATCAAAGGAAAACCAGCATTGGCATCCCAGGAAGAGAGGCATTTGATCTTTATTTTTAACATGGGCATTTTTTACTTTTGGTCAATGTATCCTTTTCTCTAATAATGAATGCAGATGAAGAATGTCTGTTTCATAGACCACAAACAGGCTGTTTTCAGTTCAGTTCAGTTCAGTCTCTCAGTCATGTCCAACTCTGCGACCCCAGGAATTGCAGCATGCCAGGCACCCAGTAAAGTAATGCTCAAAATTCTCTAAGCCAGGCTTCAGCAATACATGAACCGTGAACTTCCTGATGTTCAAGCTGGTTTTAGAAAAGGCAGAGAAACCAGAGATCAAATTGCCAATGTCTGCTGGATCATGGAAAAAGCAAGAGAGTTCCAGAAAAACATCTATTTCTGTTTTATTGACTATGCCAAAGCCTTTGACTGTGTGGATCACAATAAACTGTGGAAAATTCTGAGAAAGATGGGAATACCAGACCACCTGACCTGCCTCTTGAGAAATCTGTATGCAGGTCAGGAAGCAACAGTTAGAAGTGGACATGGAGCAACAGACTGATTCTAAATAGGAAAAGGAGTACCTCAAGGCTGTATATTGTCGCCCTGCCTATTGAACTTATATGCAGAGTACATCATGAGAAACGCTGGGCTGGAAGAAGCACAAGCTGGAATCAAGATTGCCGGGAGAAATATCAATAACCTCAGATATGCAGATGACACCACTCTTATGGCAGAAAGTGAAGAGGAACTAAAGAGCCTCTTGATGAAAGTACAAGAGGAGAGCAAAAAAGTTGGCTTAAAGCTCAACATTCAGAAAACGAAGATCATGGCATCTGGTCCCATCACTTCATGGGAAATAGATGGGGAAACAGTGGAAACAGTGTCAGACTTTATTTTCTGGGGGTCCAAAATCACTGCAGATGGTGATTGCAACCATGAAATTAAAAGATGCTTACTCCTTGGAAGAAAAGTTATGATCAACCTAGATAGCATATTGAAAAGCAGAGACATTACTTTGCCAACAAAGGTCTGTCTAGTCAAGGCTATGGTTTTTCCAGTGGTCATGTATGGATGTGAGA
>SJYQ01001638.1:354819-422357 GCA_006410935.1 Redunca redunca | reverse complement strand
TGGGCGTGTCTGGGCGTGTCGGGGGCGGTCTGGTCCGGTCTGGTCCAGAGCGCGCGAAGTCTAGCGGCTCCTGGGAGCTGGGGGTCACCCGCAACCGCTCTAGGGGCTTGGGTGTGCGGGAATTCGTCTTCCGACGGGATGCGGACTGGACCGGGCGCGGACATCGCAGAAGCAGCACGGCCGGTGACTCGACTGCTAGTGACGCCCTGGTGTTCCGGGAGGCGGCGGGAGACGCAGGAGCAGAAGTAAGGCGAGGGCGGGCGGCTGTGGCGCTGATACTGGCGACTTGGGAAACATCCGGCCTCCAGGTGCTTCTGGGAGGAGGGACCCTGAACCTGCAGTTTGTGCGGGGGATCTGGCGAGCTGGCTCTTCGTCCAGGGGCGCCAGTGCAGGGGCGTGTCCTTCTCCCTGAATGGATGGCTCCTTTCTGGAGCCCTGGGGCTTTGGGGGCCAGTTTGCCTGCTCTTGCATCTCAAGGTGGTGCCCCAGTGTCGATGAAAGGACGTGGCCAAGGGGAGAGTTCTGTGGATGGTCTCTCAACTTCCTGCCCCCCGGTCAGTCAAACTGCCGTCCTGGGGTAGGCGTGTCCTGACCTCTTGCTTTGCTACCTCACACGAGGGGTCCCTGCCCTGCTCCTAGTTCAGTCAACCTGTCACCACGGAAGTTGAAGAGAACTCTCACCACTTCCATCCCTACAACGTGGGGTCTCACTCCACCGCTCCTAGATAATCCAGGTTTTTGCGCCCCCTTCTCCACAACTCTGGGGTCCCAAGAGCCGATGTTGGCCTACGGAGGAAGGCAAGGTTGCAGCGCTAGTTTCTTGCCAGGAATATGGGACCACCCGGAGGCACCTGAGATTGAGACAAAAGCAGTTTGGGGGGTTGGGGTAGAGAGACTGGGGGTGGGGGACTCTAATAAGGCCTGTGGATCTTGCAGAATTATTTGTTGGCGTTTCCCATAAGGAAAATTGCATTTCAAACCAAGTGGAGTTCAGAATCTGCACTGCTCATTTGTAAACTATTGTTGATCTGACTCAGTTTCCAGGACTCTCATTTGTAATGCTGTTTTACTTCCTCCTTTCCACTTTGGGGACAAAGGACACGGTTCACCATCTGTATACAGATTTTATTCATCACCATCTTTTCTGTTCAGGACTCTTTACGTAAGAAGTGCAAAAACCACCTTTTTCTTAGATCAGGAATCAGAAAACTACAGCCAGGGGCCAAATCCAGTCCATCATCTGTTTTGTAGATCAAGTGTTAGAATACAGTGGCACATTTTCATTGATTTATCATCTCTGGCTGCTTTCCTGCTCCAACAACCAAGCTGTGTAGTTGTGACAGAGTCTTGAAATTTTCTTTTTCTTCTTCAGTCCTTAAAATATTTGAGCTGTATGGTGTAAAGCACAAAGAAATGCTGGTGAATACTTGTCTAATGAATGGATTTGTGAGTGGCAAGTGAATGGTGGCATGTGAGATTGGCTGGAGCTTCCTTTTCTGGTGTAATTATTCAGTAGGGCTGTATCTTTGTGGACCCCACCGAATCTTGTCTTCTCCTGTCTTGTCTGTCTGCTTTAGAAGATCTTTTTCAAGGAGTAAGATGATCGTCATCGTTGTTGTTGTTCAGTTGCTAAGTTCAGTCACTAAGTCGTGTCCAACTATTTGCGACACTATGTAGCCCTCCAGGATCCTCTGTCCATGGGATTTCCCAGGCAAGAATGCCGGAATGGGTTGCCATTTCCTTCTCCAGGGGATCTTCCCAACCCAGGGATCAAATCCTTGTCCCAGGTGGATTCTTTACTGATGAGTCACCAGGGAATCCTTAGAAATTAGCAGAGGGGTTCTAGTTGGCAAGGTACTGGGGACCAATGAAGATACTTGCAAGAGGTTGCCAGGTGGCCACCGTGGCCTTACTGATCCAGATATTGGGCCTGAGAAGTCCAAATGTGATTTTCCAACTCTACACCCTCAGAAAATTATGTCTGGATACAAAACTGTGATATCTGTGGATATCTGTATCATAGGGCATATATTTTCTTACACTATTTCATCCAGTAGTAATGTTTTCAAACTCAGATAACAACTCAGATGGTGTTTATTACTTCTGTGAGAATGAATTTTGCATTCCTTTTAGAAGAAATAAGAAAGATTGCATGAGAAAAAGTAAATATATAACCAGAGTTACATAATTAGGAGACGGGCTCACATTTTTTTAAACTCTATATATTAAAATTTTTTATTTACTTATCTAGTTTTGATTGCCCTGGGTCTTTGTTGCTGCAAGAGGGCTTTCTCTGGTTGCGGCGAGTGGGGGCTACTTTCTAGTCCTGGTGCATGGGCTTTTCATTGCCGTGGCTTCTCTTGTTGCAGAGCACAAGCCCTAGCGTGTGCAGGCTTCAGAAGTTGTGCTGTGTGGGCTCAGTAGTTGTGCTCCCAGGCTCCAGAGTGCGGGCCCAGTAGTTGGGGAGCACTGGCTTAGTTGTACCGTGGAATGTGAGATCTTCCTAGACCAGGGATCAAAACTGCGTCTTTTGCACCAGCAGGTGGATTCTTAACCACTGGACCACCAGGCAAGTCCGGGTTTTCACATTTTATGCCTCTTCCCCTCAACACTCTTCCTCCCCTTTTCCTCACTGGCCTTGCTTGTGCTGCTAGAAACACAGAAATGTTTGCTTTGGGATGCCAATGTGTGCCTATCTAATATTCCCATAATATCTATTCCATAATATTAATAAATATTGCTCATTTTATCCTTTCTGTTGAACTATGCTATCAGATGAGATGTTAAATGCAGACTCATGGGATGTGTCTGACAAAGTGAGTATATGAATATATTCCTAACAAAACATCCTGCAGAAGCTGTAATCTCTGAGTTGTGACAACCTTAGGTAGAATCGTTTTAATAGAATATAACTTACAAACTGCCTGCAATACTGTGATAAGAATTTTAAAAGCTTTTCAGTGCAAAAACCCAGTGCATTGGGTTAGAAAGGCAGAAAAAGTCTTGATTTTAAATAGTATTTAATGAATGCTCATTGTGAGGCCATGTGAGTAAATGAATTTGAAAATCACGTGATTATAAAGGAGGACAGAAGAGATTAGAAAAAGGAGCACATTTGAAATGTTCTAACAGCTAATGTCAAGCCAAAGGAAATGAGAGTCACACTAACAGGCTCCTTGTTTGGGGACTAGATACATCCAGATAGCTTGGCAGTGAGGTTTTTCTTTACAGGAATATTGTTGTCCCTGTTTCCTTGGATATACCTGAGTATTTCTAAGAGTGAAAAAACCAGGTCAACGTATATGTGCTTCTTTAGCTGACCCACAGATGCACAGATCTGCAGTCTGAAGAGCTGCTATAGCTAATATGAAGACCACGGAGCATGATCATAGGTGCTTATTTATGTCAAATTGTTGGAGTTATTTAACCACAGCTAGCTGATACACCCACATTGATCTCTACCTTCTCTTCAATACTTTATCCTTTACTCCACATACAACATGTTTTAGAAACAATTTATGCGTTACCTCACATTATTCTCTAGCTTTATTAATATATTATTTAAGACTGCAAATGAGAGAAACTCAGTTGAAACTGGCTTAATGCACAGGGGCAATTCATTAGCTCACATAATAAATTCACACGGATCAGAGCGTTGAGATATTATTAGGATATTCTTTTGTTCGGCATTCTGAGGGTTTTCTTATATTTCCTTGTAGGGGAAAGGTGAGACCCCAGAAGCTCTAAGTTTTCATTCAACCAGGTTAGTACATACTCAGAATAAATCAAAACTTTTCTTTTTCAGTAATTACAGATAGGGCACACAAAGGACAAGCATGCCTTGAATACTGGAGTGAAATTCTTCTTTCCAGCCCTCAAATAGCTTACTTTGTGATACTGGTGCATCTTTAAGTTGATTTGAAGGTTCTGATAGCTTATGCATCGAGTGAACAGTGCTGGTATTCATGGTCTCTGAAGGAGAAAATTTAACTCTAAGACCAAAGATGGATCTGTTACTCAGATCGTGTAGCAAAGTTTTCTTAAAGTGTAAAGGAACAGAGAAAGCTTCCGACATAGACATCAGAAAGAGGCAGAAAGATTACCCACCCTCACTAGCTTAAGCAGGCATTATATACTTCTGAACTGGCTGCTGAGAAAAGGTAAAAACAATACCTCAAGGCTGTAAGAGTTTCACCTGACCCTTTCCCAAGGCATACTTCCTGAGATAACTTCAGCACAAGATTAGCCAGGGAGAATGGGTTCCAGGCAATGTCTGGGCAATGTCTCTGGGCAAGATATACGGTCTTGAGAAAGGGGTTCCCAGACAAGATTTGTTACACTTTTAATCAGTAACATATAGCCCTAGAAAAGCATTTCCATGAGCAAGACACTGGCTGTGTAATTATCAGCTCTGGACCTAAAGAAAAGCCAGTTACGGGTAAGATACATTGTTGCACAAGGCTTAAAGAAAGCATGAGCTAGAATGTTCACCTCCTCCTTAAACTGCGGTAGATTCAGTGCTTAAGTTAACTCTCTCAGCTCAGTTCAGTTCAGTCGCTTAGTCCTGTCCGACTCTTTGTGGCCCCGTGAATTGCAGCACGCCAGGCCTCCCTGTCCATCACCAACTCCCGGAGTTCATCCACACTCACATCCATCATCCCCTTCTCCTCCTGCCCTCAATCCCTCCCAGCATCAGAGTCTTTTCCAATGAGTCAACTCTTCACGTGAGATGGCCAGAGTACTGGAGTTTCAGCTTTAGCATCATTCTTTCCAAAGAACACCCAGGACTGATCTCCTTTAGAATGGACTGGTTGGATCTCCATGCAGTCCAAGGGACTCTCAAGAGTCTTCTCCAAAACCACAGTTCAGAAGCATCATTTCTTTTGTGTTCAGCTTTCTTCACAGTCCAACTCTCACACATGACCACTGGAAAAACCATAGCCTTGACTAGATGGACCTTTGTTGACAAAGTAATGTCTCTGCTTTCCAATATGCTGTCTAGGTTGGTCATAACTTTCCTTACAAGGAGTAAGTGTCTTTTAATTTCATGGCTGCTACCACCATCTGCTGTGATTTTGAAGCCCAGAAATATAAAGTCTGACACTGTTTCCACTGTTTCCCTATCCATTTCCCATGAAGTGATGGGACCAGATGCCATGATCTTAGTTTTCTGAATGTTGAGCTTTAAGCCAACTTTTTCACTCTCCTCTTTCACTTTCATCAAGAGGCTCTTTAGTTCCTCTTCACTTTCTGCCATAAGGGTGGTGTCATCTGCATAACTCTGTCAGTTTTTTATAATTCCCTTATGTAGCAAGCTCCGCAGTGTGGCCCATGTTTCTCACAGGCCTGGAATGTCCTCAGTCACTGCCTGCTGAATGAATATCCTTGTGTGTTTCGTAATCAAAGACACCGTGAGTCTATGCCAGCAGTCAGCTTGCTGTGTGACCTGCGGTTGATCAGGCAGGGTTGCTGAGGCACTAACAAAGCTTTTGTATGAGGCAGTCCATTGCCCTGAGCTGGGTCCTCGACATCAGATGATCAGATTTTGTTCCAGACAACACTGCAGAAGTATAAGCTCAATGAAACCCAATTAGCAGTAGATCTCAAAGATGCAGAGTGTAATTGCTTATTTTCCTAAATAACAGAGACACACTGTGACTTAATTACAATAGTTTCATTGTGAAATAGAATTGGGGTAATTTCCAAGTAAGTATATCTTATATTAATGAGATTTGTTCAATCTTATTGGCATTACTGTGAAATGCCTTCATGCTGCAGATTATTTTCTAAATTGCTCATGTCATCGGTGGAAGAAAAACATCTGATTTCCTTCTGGAGGTGAAATGTGTGTGTTTCAGAGAAGTTTCCATGCTCAACTTTCCTGGGTGACAAGACATGATTGTGCAAACAAAAGAAAGCAAAAAAAAAAAAAAATAGTGTATCTCCAAAGCATCAGTGTTCAGTTTAATACCCACCACGAAACATCCATGTATTAGGAAATTTTTCACCAGGAGTCTGGAAAGCTGAATCCACCAATAGTCAAGGGTCTTAACATTTGAAACTGAACTCTGCCTCTGGGTATCAATAGTGTTACCAAATACTACCAAAACATTGGAGTTTGGAGCAGAGAAATATTATTGTATTGCCATGCAAAGAGACACGTGGTAGTTCTATGCCCCCCAAACCCCAAATTCCCTGAAAGGTTTTAGCAGAGCATTTTAAAGGCAGGATAAAGGAGGGGCGTGGTTGGTTGCTGCAAACTGCTTGGTGTAGGAATCCTTTGTTCTTGCAGTTGTCTGTGTAGGTCAGATTATGATGCTCCTGTAAACCTCCAACAGTAATATTGTTCTCCATTCTGCAACTTTTTATCTCTGTATGGATGGAAAACTGCTATACCTTTAAGGTCAGAGCCTTGAGGATCCTGTGTATTTCAGGCTCTAGGCAACATTCTTAACTTATAGCAAAAGCAATAAAATACAAAGGTTAAAGTAAAAGAAATAGATCTACTATGGAGTCAAATTTTTCTTCCCTATTATAACATGGAGTTTCCCAAGTGGTGCAGTGGTAAAAAATCTGCCTGCAATGCAGGAGATGCAGGTTTGATCCCTGGGTTGGGAAGATCCCCTGGAGAAGGAAATGGCAAAGCACTCTAGTATTCTTGCCTGAAAAATCCCATGGACGGGGGCACCTGGGGGTCTATAGTCCATGGGGTCACAAAGAGTCAGACATGACTTAACAACCAAACAAACAACTAAACAACAACAATTACAACATGACCTTAGACAGATATTTAACATTCCTTTTCTCCAACTTGTTTACTTATAAAGTAAGTGAGACATTCAGTTATTGGGTAACTCCTAGAATAAGTGCTTTTCTAGGCATTAGGAAAAGAGCAGCCCATGTGCGTAGACTAGATTATTAATTTCTTGGAGCTTACATTCTAGCAGCAAAGACAAAAAACATATAGATGAATGAATAAATGAATAATTAAGCAAAGGTTAATTTGATGCAAATACAATCAGAAGATATAATTGAGGTGGGGGTTGTGGCTTTGGGAGGAGGATCAGAAAAGTGCCTCTGAGAGTGGTAACATTTGAGTGGCAATTTAAATTATAAATCATTGTTGTTTAGTTGCTCAAGTTGTGTCTGACTCTTTTGTGACCCCATGGACCCCTCTTCTCTGTCTATGGGATTTTCCAGGCAAGAATACTGGAGTGGGTTGCCATTTCCTTCTCCAGGGGATCTTTCCAAGCCAGGGATTGAATCCAAGTCTCCTGTATTGTGCGTGGATTCTTTACCACTGAGCCACCAGGGAAGTGAGGAATGGAAAATTTGGAGTGGAACATTCCAGGCAGACAGAATGGCATAAGGAGCGCTGAGATGGAAACTTATTGATGTCTTAAAATATCTATTTCAGCCATTTCTCCTCTTGCAGAAATTTCAAAACTGTGTTCCACCTTTAGCATCGTGTTTTCTCCATTGTCATGGGTTGGATTTAATTGTCCTTATCTAGACTAAGCTTTCATTGAGACAATTTCCTAATGAATTGAATGTGTCTAATTAATTAAATTGCTTATGACTCCTTCCTAGATTTCTGCAATTTTTTTTCACCATTCCCAATCTAGCACATACCTCCTTCCTGGCCAGTTTTCTAATGTGATTAGCCAGCAGATGCTAAAGCATAGAGGTAAAGAAACTGCCGACAATGCAGGAGACACAGGAGACAGGTGTTGCATTCCTGGTTGGGAAGATCCCCTGGAGAAAGAAATACTCCAATATTTGTGCCCCCAAAATTCCATGGACAGAGGAGCCTGGTAGGCTACAATCCAAAGGGTTGCAAAGAGTAGAATAGGACTGAACAACTAAGCAAGCAGTCTGTATAGCATAGAGGAAGAAAACGCTGCTGCTCAAACCTTACACATCCATGTATCCTGCTTCCTTCCCAGTTACCAGCAATTGCCCAGGAAGTATGTCAAATTTAAAATGGTCATTCATCTAGTATTTACAGCAAGGGGTTGTGATAGGCTGGGACCTGGGACCTTTTGCTTGTAGCTGGACACTCCTTTCCTCCAGCAACAAAATACAAAGAAATGGTATGAGACTAAAAATAACTGTGTGGATGTGCAGTTGGGGGAAATTCTGGATGAAATATACAAAGAGACCAACCCCCCGCCCCCCCAAAAAAAAACCCAAAACCATAAGCACAACTTCCATTTTGAAGAGCCTGGAGCGAAAGCAAGATTGGTGCAGAGCATGCCCCCTGCGCTCAACACCACCTAAGGGGAGGGCAAACCACCTAAGCCATCCCTCTGGCCAGACCCATGGACACACCCCTGTGCTGTTCTGTGCTTAGTCGCTCAGTCGTGTCTGACTCTTTGCGACCACATGGACTGCAGCCTGCCAGGCTTCTCTGTCCTTGGGGATTTTCCAGACAAGAATACTGGAATGGGTTGCCACGCTCTCCTCTGGACACACCCCTACACTCACCTAGGGTAATGAACAAGCTAGTCCACCCTCAGGGAGTGAGAAAGCAAGGGAACCTGTTACTTGTTCTGGCTCTCTGCTGTGTAGTAGGGACCCCCAGTAAAGCCTTGGCTGAATTTTTTGTCTGGCCTCTAGTCAATTCCTATTGATTGGGGACGGCCAAGAACCCTGGTCAGTAACAGTATGATGGCATAGTGTCCCAGCACTTCTAGGCAGTATTGATAAAGTCAACATTGATAAAGATGCTTAGAGTAAGGCAGCTAATACATATTTCACACGTTGATCAGATAAGTCATTGCCTCTATGAAGGAATGCATGATGCTATGATGGGTCCACCTGCTATCTAGAAATAAATCAATCAGTGATGATGGCCAGTTCAACTCAGCCCACTCCAGAACAATCAACAAGAAAGTCAGAGTAAGGTTGCCATCACTTCCCTGGAGCCCAGTAAATGTGCTGCTCCTTTTAATCCAGGATTCAAAAATAAAACGCTTTGGCAACATGCAACCAGTTACTAATGGGGGTGACCTTGTGCAAAAGACAATGCAACTTTTGCATTTGCCTTAAAACAGGAGGTAATAACAGAATCTGTTTTGCAGGATTGTAAGTTTGTTGATGCATGCCACGTGGTGAATATAACACCAACAAAGGACCCCTACGGTTATTATCAATTCTCATCATACTCATCCTTGGTTGTCACCTTTTCAGTTAAAGCTCTCCTTGAATACCCGATTGAAAATAACAACTCTTAGTCATAAAAAACAATGGAATCATGCCATTTGCAGCAATGTGGATGGACCCCGAGATTATCATACTAAGTGAAGTAAGTCGGACAGAGAAAGACAAATACCGTATAATGTCACTTATATGTGGAATCTAAAATACAACACAAATGACCTTGTCTACGAAACAGAAACAAACTCACAGATATAGAGAACAGACTTATGGTTGCCGAGGTTGGGGGAGGGTTGAGGGATGGAAGGACTGGGATTTTAGGGTTAGCAGATGCAAAGAGTTATATAGAGAATGGATTAACAGCAAGATCCTACTGTATAGCACAGTGAACTATATTCAATATCTTGTGATAAACCATAATGGAAAAGAATATGAAAAAGAATGTATAACCTGATAGCTTTGCTGTATAGCAGAAATTAATGCAACATTGTAAATCAATTATACTTCAATAAAATAAATTTGAGAAAAAACAACTTGTTTTCACTCTCTGTTCCCTTATCCTGCTTTATTTTGCTTCTTTTTTTTGGGGGGGGGGGCATTAATTACCATTTGACCTGCTGTATGTTTATTTGATTGTTTATCTGTTTCACTCTAAAAAAACAAACGAAAAGACTTCCTGATCACTGAAGTCATCCTCCCTGAAGGATTATCCATGTCTAGGTAAGTGTGTTGCATATAGTTGGTGCTCAGTACATACTTGTGGATTAAACAAATCAACAGTATCACAACCAACCATGCCTCGTGGCCAAGGTTGAGCTGTAGGGACTGGCCAGTGGCTGAGTCAGGTGGATAATGGACAGGCAATTTTTATCTCTTCTTGCTCTATTCACATTTGGAGAATGAGCTGGAAAACAATTTGGATCACTGTTTTAGGCTGTCATCTCAGGTGGCACAGTGGTAAACACTCCGTCTGCCAATGAAGGGGATGCAGGAGATGTGGGTTCAATCCCTGGATTGGGAGAATTGCCTGGAAGAGGAAATGGCAACCCACTCCAGTATCTTTTCCTGGAAAATTCCATGGACAGAGGAGTTTTGTGGGCTACTGTCCATGGGGTCACAAAGAGTCTGACATGACTGAGCACACACACACTCATGGACAAAGACCTGCTTGAGCTTTGTAAAAATAAAGTCCTTCTGATATGCTAAGCATTATAGGTAGACCTTATTACATCATTCCATTCCATAATGTGACATCAGGGAGTTTTACTATCATCTTGATCTCTGCTGAGCTGAGATTAAACAACAGCCTAGTAGACACTGGCAGGAGGCATCTAGGTTTCATGGGATTATGAACCTCCTCTCTTTCATGAGAAGAAGAGCATTAAGAAACACCTTGAATAGTTTTTCCTACCCAAAGGCTGATAAATCATTATTGAAAGTGGAAAAAGAAGAATAGGCAGTGGTGACTTGAAGCATCATTTCATGGCTTTGGAAGATATGACCTGTGAATCACTAATCTGGATCCTACTTTGGCTATCTGATGTGAACAGCCAACTCTGGAAAAGACCCTGGTGCTGGGAAAGATTGAGGGCAAAAGGAGAAGCAGGCAGCAGAGGATAAGTTGGTTAGATAGCATCACTGACTCAATGGACATGAGTTTGAGTGAACTCTGGGAGACAGTGAAGGACAGGGAAGCCTGGTGTGCTGCAGTCCATGGGGATGCAAAGAGTTGGACACAAAAACCGAACAACAGTCCTTGGAATCAGTTGAAATACCAGGCACTTTAAAAATAAAAAGATGCTGAATTTAAACAGAATTTTCTGAATGTTATCTGTGGATTCTAATTTAGAACCCTTTTGTTTTTCTTATTTTGATCCAGGAAATATACACTGTCCTCTTAAGTTTATTTTCTTATAAATGAACTCATTAAAATGCAGCAAAAATTAAACAAGCTTAATTAACTTAAGCAAATGTAATATTTTCATGGATTAACTGAAGGGAATAGGACCTAACACATTTATTTGTTATGTGAATCAAATGTATTAAATGACTAGCTTAATGATCCCTCCACAAACTAATACTTTTGTTTTAATGGAAAAGAGAGTTAATCATAAAACAACTCCCTCTAGCAACATAGAATGAATAAGTCACAGCAGACTGTCTTTCTAGATAATTAAAATTCAGATTTAGCCTTTTCTTTCAGAAATGTCTTATTTGATCATTTTATTTATTTAAATTTTAAATATTCATTTATTTATTTGGTTTTGGGCTCCAGAATCACTGCAGATGGTGATTGCAGCCATGAAATTAAAAGACACTTACTCCTTGGAAGAAAAGTTATGACCAACCTAGATAGCATATTCAAAAGCAGAGACATTACTTTGCCACCAAAGTCTGTCTAGTCAAGGTTATGGTTTTTCCAGTGGTCATGTATGGATGTGAGAGTTGGACTGTGAAGAAAGCTGAGCACCGAAGAATTGATGCTTTTGAACTGTGGTGTTGGAGAAGACTCTTGAGAGTCCCTTGGACTGCAAGGAGATCCAACCGGTCCGTTCTGAAGGAGATCAGCCCTGGGATTTCTTTGGAGGGAATGATGCTAAAGCTGAAACTCCAGTACTCTGGCCACTTCATGTGAAGAGTTGACTTATTGGAAAAGACTCTGATGCTGGGAGGGATTGGGGGCAGGAGGAGAAGAGGACGACAGAGGATGAGATGGCTGGATGGCATCACTGACTCGATGGACGCGAGTCTGAGTGAACTCCGGGAGTTGGTGATGGACAGGGAGACCTGGCGTGCTGAGATTCATGGGGTCACAAAGAGTCAGACGTGACTGAGCAACTGAACTGAACTGAACTGAGGTCTTAGTTGCGGCACATGGTATCTTGGACCTTCATTGCAGCATGTGGGATCTTACGTCGCATAATGTGGTATCTTCACTTTTTCTTGTAGCATGCAGTTTCATTTTAGTTGCTGCACATGGGATCTTGGTTCCCTGACTGGGGATTGAACCTGGGCCCCCTGCATTGGGTGTGTGGAGTCTTAGCCACTGGATCACCAGGGAACTCCCAGGTATGGAGACTGAGGATAAGGATGCAGTCCATCACAGTGTTGTAAGCAAAAGGATAGAGGTGCATAAGGAAGCTTAGAGGTGTCTTCCATACCTATCTAATATGTACAGAGGAAAGGTTCATTAAATAAGTACATAGAATACCCAGCACGGTATTTGATCCATAGCTTACAATTCATAAATGTGAATTCTTTGTTTATAAGTATAGTTGACTTACAGTGTTAGTTTCAGATGTACAGCAAAGTGATTCTGTCATACACATGTATATAGCTATTGTTTTTCAGATTATTTTCCATTATAGGTTATTACAAGCTATTGAGTATAGCTCCATGTGCTATATCTTTTTAAAAAAATCTATTTTATATGTAGTAGTGTGTATCTGTTAATCCCAAACTCCCAATCTATCCCTCTTCCCCCTTTCCCCTTTGTTAACTATAAGTTTGTTTTCTATGTCTGTTAAACATTAGTTCTTTTAATTAGTTCCAACTGCCAGAAGTCTATATTTTTTAAATAGATGTTGGACCAAGAAGAAAGACTGAAGAAATAATCTTAATTCTCCCAGTACCTTCTTTCGTGATGATGAAAAGAAAAGAAATTGATTTTTTTTCTTTTTGGTGCCAAGCAGATTGTTGGAGTTAAAGGTCTATAAAGCATTGTGATGTCATTTGCATTTATTAATTTAATAATTAATCATTAATTAAACTTTATCCAATACTGCTTTCATAAAACTTGAGTATAAAATTGCTGCAAATGGATGGAACTATGGTTTTTAGACTGATAATGTAAAAATGTCATTTATCTGCCTGTCTTATATGTCAACGGCAATCCATTTGGGTTAAGATTTGGAGAGGTAATAAAAATGGAATTTTAAAATATGATAATATGAGCCTATTTAGCTTTCTAACAACAAGTAAAAGGAAACAAAAGGAATAATGTTTGAAAATAGTTATAAAAATTGAGAGCTTAATGGACAGGTCTGGATGCCAGTTGGAACCTACTTCTTAGCATCCCCTGCTGTTTAAAGCTTGATTTTTCTCACAAATATCCCCAAGTTGATTAGAAAATATCTGAGAATTCAATCTAATTACATGCACTGTTTTAGGACTTGGAAATGATTCATCTGGAACATAATAAAGTTTAATCTTCCTCTACACCCAAATTTATACTTGTTGATGGAGGGGAACTTATCATATGCGGAAAGATGAGTATATTTCAGAAGAGGCTTCTGCTTACAGTGAGACTCAAGAAGCCATTATTCTAATTCAGATTTACTATCTTCTCCACCAGAACTGATCTTTCTTCATCCACACACAAATGATAATTTATGTCCTAATGGTCTGAATTGCTGACTGCCCATTGAGCTTAGAATTCAACCTGAGTTGCTATCCTTCTTTATAGAATGATATATATTTTACTATGATTTAGAAGTGGCCGAGTGTATTATAAAATGTTTTAAATGTGAAAAAGCATCTCCTCTTAATTTAAACATCTTGTCAGGAGAAAACTGAGCCAACAAGGTAGTGAAATAATGTAATTATTCTGATTTATGGTACATATTCTTTCCTATTTAATCTGTTCTCTTGCCTTCTGAGAGAGAATTCTGGAAAAGTATTTAGCTAAAATAAGTAACTCTTAACTCCACTTGATTTATCTTTCTCTGTAAAATCCATATATATTTTTTCTACTAGGATCTGAATTTATTTTTTTCCTTTTTGGGGAAAGATTTATTGGGGGCGTGTCTTAAATTTCCTTAGTTTGAATTAATATTGATCAGCTAATAAGCACTGAGTGGAAATTCAAACATAATCACATGGGCATTCTAGACTTTTAATTTGATTCCTTTTAAAGTGAATATAGCAGTAATTTGCTCTCATTGATTGATGGGGACTGGAAAGTTTGAATAAATAACTCTTTACCCCAGTGTAGACGGGGGCTGGATCCTTGAAAATTTGAAAATACCCCACAATGGCCCAAAAGTGGAGGGATGATTTTGTTTCTGAGCTCGCCTTGGATGAAGCAACACAGAACTTTAAGCAGATCACATTGAAGGGGTAGAAATGAAAAGAGAAACATCTTTTTCTGCGAAATAGGGTCAGCCTAAAAAGAGAACGCCAAAGACAGCTGTCAAGATGGAAATCAATCCAAGTTTGTTTTTTTTTTTTAATAGAGTGGCAGAAAGTTAACCGGAAAAGGAGGCCAGAACCAAGGAGGAGCAATCATCTTTCTGATTGAAAGTGGTCCGTTGTCGAGAGAATCTTGGGATCCATAGTTAATGAAGTCACCCTCCTCACCCCCCGACAGGACCAGTGCACTGAATGGTTATCTTCAGCACATTTGTCAGAACTGTGATCTGCCAATTAAGACCAGTGATGACAGCTCAGTCTTTTATCTGTCTCCAGACATCCCCTCCAAAGGCTTCCGTTTAAATGTGTATTAGCTTGCTCCCTGCAGCATCCTCCAAATATCACTTTCTAGCTCTTAGGCAGCTAATTAGACAGATCTGATGTCTGGCTGCATGTGTGTGAGTTCCTCCCCGACCTGCCCCCCACACTGTGACACAGGCCAGGGCTTGCCACGAAAGGAGAGAGACTGGCAACTGCTTGTTTGTCTTCAGACCTGGGTGAGTCTCCTTGTGTATGTTGTGTGTGCTGTCTGTATTGGTTTGTGTACTCCAGGATATCTTGGCTAACTTTCTGAGTTAGTGGAGTAGTGCTTCCTCATATGTTTAAAACTGTTGAATAATACTCCAGGTTGGATATTTAGCCACATTTCCATTTTTTTCCTCCCCATTGCAGTCATTAAAGTCTGATCTGATTTGAGGATGAAAAACAGGTTTTTGTTTCATAGGCTAATTGGTTGCACTCAGGAGCATTGTGGTGAGAATTCTGAAGACAAATCTGGCCCCTGATAGAAACAGTGTGGTCCTGTGCTGGGGTTGATTAGCAATGTCTGCCATGAGTGCAGGTGTGGAGTGGATGTGAGGGTGGCTCCTCCAGACTGTTGCTCCTAACCTCGTACGCGGGGTGGCTCCTCCCGGCCGCCGCCCGTGATCTCGGATGTGGGGTGGCTCCTCTAGGCCGCACTGAGTGCAGCCGCTTGCGCTGAGTGCGCCGGCCGTCGCAGCCGCTTGTGCTGAGTGCGCCGGCCTGGACATCACCAGATGGTCAACACCGAAATCAGATTGATTATATTCTTTGCAGCCAAAGATGGAGAAGCTCTATACAGTCAGCAAAAACAAGACCGGGAGCTGACTGTGGCTCAGATCATGAAATCCTTATTGCCAAATTCAGACTTAAATTGAAGAAAGTAGGGAAAACCACTAGACCATTCAGGTATGACCTAAATCAAATCCCTTATGATTATACAGTGGAAGTGAGAAATAGATTTAAGGGTCTAGAACTGATAGATAGAGTGCCTGATGAACTATGGAATGAGGTTCGTGACATTGTACAGGAGACAGGGATCAAGACCATCCCCATGAAAATGAAATGCAAAAAAGCAAAATGGCTCTCTGGGGAGGCCTTACAAATAGCTGTGAAAAGAAGAGAGGCAAAAAGCGAAAGAGAAAAGGAAAGATATAAGCATCTGAATGCAGAGTTCCAAAGAATAGAAAAAAGAGATAAGAAAGCCTTCTTCAGTAATCAATGCAAAGAAATAGAGGAAAACAACAGAATGGGAAAGACTAGAGATCTCTTCAAGAAAATTAGAGGTACCAAGGGAACATTNGGAATGATGCTGAAGCTGAAACTCCAGTACTTTGGCCACCTCATACGAAGAGTTGATTCATTGGAAAAGACTCTGATGCTGGGAGGGATTGGGGGCAGGAGGAGAAGGGGACGACCGAGGATGAGATGGCTGGATGGCATCACTAACTTGATAGACGTGAGTCTGAGTGAACTCCGGGAGATGGTGATGGACAGGGAGACCTGGCGTGCTGCGATTCATGGGGTCGCAAAGAGTCGAACACGACTGAGTGACTGAACTGAACTGAACTGTGGAGTGGATACTGGGTGCTATGATTGATTAGTAGTGTCTGCATTGAGTGGAGGAGTGGAGTGGATAACAGATGTGTCATATCCTGGCTTTCTTGATAGGGATGGACACCTTCACCTTCCAAATTCCCACTGAGCCTTCAGATATAGATCTTCACAATGATCATGAACAATAAAGTGTCACATTAGGTAATGTGGTTAATTTCTATTTATTAGGACAACAAATAGGTTCTTATCTTTGAAAATTGCCTTTGATGAACTCTCAATACACAAGATCTTGCAGGTCTGTTTCCCAATGTCCCTTTGGCCATTTCGTTTGAGACTGTCACCCCATGAGAGTCTGCTGCTCTGTGGCTGTTGGTTTCCAGTATAAACTTGGGAAAATTTGATCCTTTATGCTTTTGCATAAATTAAAATGAGCAGCACACCTTGGTTTACACTGTCTGATACTGCAGACTAATCAGCCCCACTTCTAAGATGCTCAGAACAAGACGACCACATCTATGTGTTACCTCAGCACAGGACCACTGGCAAGCATCTTCAGTAAAGTTGCTACTGTGATGGCCATATAACAGGACGTATACGCTATGTCATTTCCTAGCACACACTCAAAAATATAGAAATATAAAATAATTCATCCCAGAGAGCAGACGGAAGACAGCAAAATGTAAAAGAAGGGGAAAACCAACTCTAAAATACTCAATTCAGAGGGTTTGGGGAACCCCCTTGAGGATGTGTGGTTTCTTAGGGTCGACTGGAAAAATAGACCTGGCTAAGCAAATCCAGAGAGAAACTGCTGTTTGTCAGCCAGTAATAGAATCCTGGCTGTTTCTGTGGCAAGAATGGGGCATGACAAATTTTTGAAGGTTCTGCCAACACCTCTACTATTTTGGATCCTTTTTCATGTCCTGTGCTCTACAGTATGATCTTGTTCTTTATCCTGTTCTGTAGATAACAGTTTGTATCTACTGACCCCAAACTCCTAATCCCTTCCTCCTTTCCCACCCTCCCCTTCCCCCGTCCCTGCGCTGGCAGCCACCATCTGTTCTCTATGTCTGTGAGTCCATTTGGGGAATTAATTTTTATTCAGATTTATTAGGAGATCAAGAATCCAGATAACACTGTTGAACTTTTGCTCCTTTGAAAGATGAAGTGGTTCATTTACGGTGAAGCCTCAACAGTCACTCAGTGTAACTTCTGTTGAGGCCGCAATTCTGGTCCAAGGTCAAGGGGAGGGACTGTGGACCTCACCTTGGGATAGTAAGACTGTTAGTGTCACGTTAAGGTAACGTGAATGAGACATAGACTCTAGACGGCATGTGTGGTCAGTCATTTCCATTGTGTGACTCTGCGACCCCATGGACTGTAGTGCGCCAGGCTCCTCAGCCCCAGGCAAGACTACTGGAGTGGGTTGCCATGCCCTTCTCCCAGGGATCTTCCTGACCCAGGGGTCGTACCCGCATCTCTTATATCTCCTATGTTGCAGGCAGATTCTTTATCTTTGAGCCACCAGGGAATTGCAGTAGTGATTGCTAAGAGGGAGGGGAGGTGAGGAAGGGATGTATTGGGATTTGGGGGTTAACAGATGCAAACTATCATATATAGTGTATAAACAACAAGGTCCTACTGTAGAACACGGAGAACTATATCCAATATCCTGTGACAATAATGGAAAAATACAAATATACATATATATATCTACAGCTGAGTAACTTTGCTGTACAGGAGAAATTAGTGCAACATTGTAAATCAACTACACTTCAATAAAATTTAAAAAAAAACATAAAGCAGATAATGTGAATGTATCTTTGCAGACACTTTTGGTCAGTCAGTCTGCTGTAGGTTTTACCCCTCAGGTAAAGATCATGTGTAAAAACTCTGATACCCTTGAGGGAAGTGCCCTAGTCAAGATTAGATGAAGGAAGCACTAGACTTTTTAAAAATCCATTCTGAAAATTTCTGCTTTTTAAATTTTATTTATTTATTGGCCATGCTGTGCGGCATATGGGATCTTAGTTTCCCAACCAGGGATCAAACCCATGTCCCTGCATTGGGAGTCTAGTCAGTCCTGTAGGCTTTTATCTTCCTTTATAATTCAAATGACTTTTTAAAAAGTTTCTTTTTAACTTATTTATTTTTTTAAATTGGAGGATAATTACGTTACAATATTGTGATCGATTTTCCCATACATCAACATGAATCAGCCATAGGTGCATGTCCCCTCCACCCTGAACCCCATCCCATCTCCTTCCCCACCCCATCCCTCCAAGTTGTCACAGAGCACCAGCTTTGGGTGCCCTGTATCATGCATCAAACTCACACTGGTTATCTGTTTTACATATGGTAATGTATATGTTTCAGTGCTGTTCTCACAAATCATCCCACCCTCTCCCCCCACTGAGCCCAAAAGTCTGTTCTTTTAAACATCTGTGTCTCGTTTGCTGTTTTTAATTGAGAGCAGAGAAAAGGGACAGGAAAGCTTGGAAAAGACTCAGAAAAAGGCTGTGGAGGACCTCCGGGCGGACTTGGCTGCCTTTCCTGATCTCTCTAGAATCATCTTGCTTCTGGAAAATATTTACCTTTGGCTGATGAGGCAGCGCGTTCACGGGTGGTGACTGCAAGGCCCGATCTCTCTCCAGGGGCGGGCAGCTTGCAGATGGAGCCACTTACTCAGTGCAATGAGCCGCCCAAGCCGTAGGAAACCTAATGGGACAGAACATGGTCTAATTTTCCAGGAGAGCCAGGCAGCCACCCTGTGATTTGACATCCAATCAGAGTTCCCATTTGGGGCTCCCTGGTGGGCCATTCAAGATTCCCGATGAAGAAGAAGCTTTGTAAAACCAAGCTTGCTTCCGTAGGGAGCTGCCTCTGGGTGTGTAAGACTGCCCCTGAGATCTGCTTGTTAGATGTCCATTTGCCTGACTCTGCTCCCCCTCTGACCTGCCAAGGAATGAAGGTGCCAGGAGCCCTGAAACAGATTCCCATAGATTTGTATATATTTCTGCTGCAAGACTTCCCTGGTGGCTCAGACAGTAAAGAATCTGCCTGCCAATGCTGAGAGCTAGGTTCAGTCCCTGGATCGGGAAGATCCCTTGGAGAAGGGGATGTCTACCCTCTCCAGTATTCTTGCCTGGAGAATCCCATGGACAGAAGAGCCTGGAAGACTGCAGTCCATAACATCACAAAGACCTGGGCAGGACTGAAGGGGCTTAGCACACATATACACACGCTGGGACTAAGCAACTGAAGCCTGGGAGCTGCAGCTCCCTGCAGACAGGACTGTGCCCTCCAGTGGTCATGGGGATAATGACACCTCATGAGCATTGTGCTGGGTTGCTCATTTTACAGGTGCTGCCCCTGAGGCAGAGTTTAAGAACTCGCCAAGGTCAGACATAGGGTGAGCCGAATCTGCATTAGCGATGACATTTCCATCATTACACCACATCAACACAGCCGACCCAGACCAGCTTCACTCGCTCACCCACCTGCTTCATCTTGAAGGCAGAGTGTGTATTTCTGCCTCCAGCACTGGGCATTCAAAGGCAGAGAGTTCACAGACTATCTTATTTAGATGAAGACCTTGGAGGTCCTTAATTAATTTTATTTAAAAAGTCATCTATTCATTTATATCTTTGCTGGGTCTTTGTTGCTGCATGCAGGCTTTCTCTAGTTGCAGAGAGTGGGGGCTATTCTCTAGTTGCCGTGTGCCGCTTGCAGGTTCCGTAGTTGTGATGCAAGGGCTTAGTTGCTTAGTTGCCCTGTGGCATGTGGGATCTTAAGTCCTGGACCAGAGATCAAATCTGTATCCTCTGCAGGTGGATTCTTAACCACTGGACCACCAAGGGAAGCCCCTTAATTTTAACCTCTAATTTCCAGATCCTTATCCTGCTTTTCCAAAGTTTCATAGAGAATGTACTAGTCCTCACTCACCCAGTCAAGAACTGAACAACCAGGTAACTTGCATCTCCAGAGACCTGGCTCTTTCCTGGCTAACATTTGCCTTCCAGTGTGGAAAAGAAAGACCTCTAGGATGAGAGCTTTACTATTTATAGTCTCATGGGCCATCACAATGTCATCATCTTGGACAGGACATGCACCCTGTCATCAGGGCGGCCCATTCATTTCAGATGACCCACAATTACAAGTCATTTGGCAGAAACCACTTGTATTTCTCACTTAACTCTCAATTCACTGCCTGTCTACTCAGCTCTGTCCCACAGGCGGTGGCTGGTCTGATCCCTCAGTCATTGCCACATGATATCCGCTTCAAAGGGCTGCATTTGTGAAGCTAATAACAAACATCTAATATAGTGGAATGGGTGGTCCGCCAGTGGATGCGTGAACGAAAAAAAGATGCTGGACATCATTAGCCATTAAGAAAATGCATGTTTAAGCCACAGTGAGACACCACGCCACAGCCTTCAGAATGGCTACAATTTAAGAAAAGATTGACCATTCCAACTTGGTGAGGACGGGGCGGGATGGGAACTTTCTGCTAGGGTAAGGGTAGAATGGTACAGCCATTTGTGTGTTTTTAAATGTTATTGAAGTCTAATTGAGTTACAGTGTTGTATTTAATTTCTGCTGTAAATAAATGATTCAGTTATGCATATATATATATATTTCATATTCTTTTCCATTATGGTTTATCACAGGATATTGAATATAGTTCCCTGTGCTACACAGTAAGACCTTGTTGTTTATCCATGCTATATATACTGGCTTACATCTGCTAACACCAACCTCCCAGTTATTCCCTTCCCTACCCCCACCCCTACCTTGGCAATAAGTCTGTTCTCTACATCTATGAGTCTGGCTTTGTTTCATAGATATGTTTATTTGTGTCATATTTTGGAATACACATATCAATGATGTATGGTATTTGTCTTTTTCTGTACTTACTATAATAATCTCTAGGTCCATCATGTGGCTGCAAATGGCATTATTTCAATTTTTTTGGCTGAATAATATTCCACTGTATATATGTACCATATGTTCTTTATCCATTCATCTGTGGTTGGACATTTTGGTTGTTTCTATGTCTTGGTTATTGCACATAGTACAACCACTTTGGAAAACATCCTGGCTGTTTTTCTTTTTTTTTTTTAAGTTAAATATTCACCTGCCCTATGATCTAGTCTTTCTATTTCTAGATATTTACCTAAGAGAAATGAAATGGGCTATCCATACAAAAACTTATTCATGAATACTGATAGCCGCCTGTTTGCACTTGCCAAAACCTGGAAAAAAACGCAAACGCCCATCAGCAGGTGAATAGATAAACAAGCAGTGGTGTATTCATACAGGGAAATGCAACTAGACAATGAAAGGACATTTGCTGATACATGCTGTAACATGGATGGATGTGAAAATAATTATGCTGGATGAAACAAGTCATACAGGGACTTCCCTGGCAGTCCAGTGGCTAAAAATCTACCCTCCACCGCAGGGCACCTGAGTTCAATCTCTGGTCCGGGAGCTGAGATCCCACATGCTGCAGGGCAACTAAGCCTATGGGCCACAACTAGAGAAGCCCTTGAGCCACAGTGAAGACCCAGCACAGTCAACATTTTTTTAAAGAAGAAGTCATGCAGAAGATGTATGATTGCACTTTTATGAAATTATAGACGATGCAGACAAATCCATAACTTCAGAACTCAGATCAGCAGTTGTGTACAGATTGGGATGAGGGTCCCAGAGAGGGATGGGATGGAGGGATGACAGAGTGGCACAAGTAAGTAAGCTTCTTTATCCTTATCTCAATTTCAGTCCTAAACTCCCAGGCTTATATATAGGTTAAAACTTATGAAACAGAATATATTTTAAATACATGCATTCTATCTTATATCATGCATACCTCCCTAAAAGTTTTTAAAATAGCATTTTTGCTGCTGTAGTTTAGAGGCTAAGTTGTGTCTGACTCTTTGTGACCCCATGAACTGTAACCTGCCAGGCTCCTCTGTCCATGGGATTTCATAGGCCAAAATACAGGAATTGGTTACCATTTCCTTCTCCAGGGGACCTTCCTGACCTAGGGAATCCAACCTGCATCTCCTGCATTGGCAGGCGGATTCTTTACCACTGAGCCACCTGGGAAGCTGATAATACCATTTGACACATGGTAACTATTTGATAAGCACATTTGGTGAAGGCATTGCCCTGCATTTGTGGCAAGGAGAACAATTTTATTCCCTTTCCTTTGTGCCCATCTTCCGCTTTTGCTTCCAAAGAACTAAATACATGAGGGAGGATGTGGCCCCTGGGGACCTAGTTATAGGGTGGCTGTGGGCTCTAGGTGCCTTGCCCCTAAGAAGGGAGTGAGGTGTTGGGGCCATTCACTGCAATTCTGCTCTGCAAAGTTCTTGCTTCTTGAGATCCCTGCGTGGTATGAAAAGGAAATGCTGGTGTTCATTTCAATAGACAGTTTGAAACAATCTACTTTAATGGGAACATGGCTTTAAGCTGCATCCTACAAGTTGATTACAAGGTAGTGTGGGAGAAGAGCTCACTGCTGTGGGAACTGAGTGGGCCAGGGCTCGGAGACAGGAGGGAGCCTGTTATTTCAGGAAGTAGGACAAGATGGTAGGTCTTGTAGGCGGTGAAATGAACAGAATGAGATTAGGGATGCAAGCAGATAGCCAATGGTATGGGACTTCCTAGGACCATAGAAAAGTTGCTTTTTTTCCCTTAAAAGTACCCCTTTCCCAAGAACAGTAGGAAGTGACTGGAGGTTTTTGAGCAGAAGAGTGACTTTATCTTCGGTTTACTTGAAACAGTTCAGTCTGGAAGTCAGGTTGCTGTGTGGGGAGGAGATTCGAGGACCGGAAGAGTGCAAAGTGGGGTTCTACTGTGGAGGATGCTGTTTTCATCCAGATGGGAGGTGATGCTGTCAGGGAAAAGGCTGAAGCCTCTTGAAGGGCAGCCCTGGGGACTTCCCCGGTGGTCCAGCGGTTGAGACTCTGCCTTCCAGTGCAGGGGGGTCCAGTTCAATTCCTGATCGGGGATCTAAGGTCCCATGTGCACACAGCCAAATTTTTTTTTAAAGGAGAGGGGGCAGCCCTGAGATAGTTTTTCCATGTAGGCTGAGTTGATCTGAGCAAAGCATCTGGAGGATTCTGGACTAGACCAGAGATTCTATGTCAGTTATGTCCATTGTGACTGGTGATCCTTTTAAAGCTGCTTTTGGAACACTCTGTCATGATCTGTATAGGAAAAGAATCTTAAAAAAATTAATATGTGTATGTATAAGTGATTCATTTTGCTCTACACCTGAAACTAACACAACATCATAAATCAACTATACTCCAATAAAAAAAAAATTTTAAGTTGCTTTTGGCAGACAGAAAAGTTACCCCTAGGAAGTTTCCAAGAATAAATCATTTTCTAGGAACTATAAATAGAGGTGCCGTTGCAGAAGATACACTTGGCAGCCTGTTGTGACACGTTGCTATCAAAGTGGAGATAAACAATGTGAGCCGGGATGGCAAGCAGCAGGTTGGTTTGGCTGCCTGGTTGTTTTGAAGTCGACCTCTTTGATTATTGCCTAAGAGGCTCTGTGCCTCTCCAGTTGAGGGACTCCAGAGTCCCACCCACTCCTTATTGTTCCTCTCACATTCTGCAGTGTAAGGTAAGGGTGGCATGGTGATTTTTTTTTTTTCCCCTGCATCACTAACAGGTAGAACTCATGTTTATTCCTTTTCTATTGTGAAGAGCAAGGACATCAAACCAGTCAATCCTTAAGGAGATCAACCCTCAACATTCATGGGAAGGACTGATGCTGAAACTGAAGCTGAAGCTCCAATACTTTGGCCACCTGATGCAAAGAGCCAACTCATTGGAAAAGACCCTGACGCTGGGAAAGATTGAGGGCAGGGAGAGAAGGGGCGGGCAGAGGATGAGATGGTTGGATGGTGTCATTGACTCAATGGACAGAAGTTTGAACAGACTCCAGGAGATAGTAAAGGACACTAAAGCCTGGTGTGCTCCAGTCCATGAGGGCTGCAAAGAGTCAGACACACCTGAACAACAGACCAAAAGCTGTGAAGAGAAGCTAGGAAAAATGCAAGCCGTCCTTTCCTTGGAACTGGATTTCAGCTCTGTCTACCGCATGGGATACAGCCTTTTAGAATCTTCCAGACATGCTGGATCATTCAGTAATCTTAACCTAGAAGACCGAGAGGAGACACTGACAGGATAGGAGGTCTTATGTGCTGATTTGAGAGACAGATTTTGTGTGTCTTTCCTTTGCTCACTTGCTGTGTTGTGGCTAGTACCCTACTAAGCTTTTAGTTTTATTTTACTTACATATGTTGAAAATTTAGATTCAACTGGAGTTAAGTAATGATGACGTTTCAGCTTGAAGCAATGGTTTGGGAATTCCCTGGTGATGCGTGGTTAGGATTCCACGCTTTCATGGCTGAGGCTCAGGTTCAATGCGTAGTCAGGGAACTAAGATCCCGCAACCTGTGCCACATGGCCAAAAAATAAAAATAATAAACACACATGCACAAAGTAAAAAAATAAGCTAAGTAGTGCACAAGGAGGGTGTATATGTGTTTGTGTGTGAAAGTGTATCGATACGTGTGTGTATACAACATATGCATATATTCCTATCATGTAAATACATTAGAAAAAAAAACAAAATGAAGCTAACCCATCAGACTTAGAAATCTGACTTAGACTTTTAATTCTTAGAAACTTACAATAGGTTTAGTTCATCTGGGAAGTTAGGCTTGAGTTGGCTTAAAGAAAAGTATCAAGGAAGTCATTTTTTAAAAATACCTTTATTTCTTTATGGGTTTGCTGTGTCTTCATTGCTGCGGGGCTTTTCTCTAGTTGCTGGAAGCGGGGTCTACTCCCAGTTGAGGTGTGTGGGCTTCCCATTGCGGTGGCTTCTCTTGTGACAGAACACGGGTTCCAGAGTGTGAGCCTCAGTAGTCGCGGTTCCCAGGCTCAAGAGCACAGGCTCCTGGGCTTAGCATGTGGCATCTTCCTGGACCAGGGATTGAACCCGTGTCTTCTGCATGGATAGCCAGATTCTTTACCACTGAGCCACCAGGGAAGCCCAGGCAAGTCATGCTTTGAAGACAACATATCTATAGTAAACTGTGTGCCTGAGGATAACAGCTTCTGGACAATGGTGGTGAGGAGTGTCTTCAGGTCTGAGCTCAGGCTTACCTGCTACCATGGTATCTGTCCATCGTGAGTGAGTGTCCATCAGCCGTCCTCAAAGGCTCAGAAACAGATCCCTGGGTGACACTGTGCAGGGATCCTCAAAGCCTCAGAGAAGTGCACGCTCTTTGTAAAGGAAGGAGACTGGATGAGATAAAGTCACTGTTCTTTCTTCCCCAGGATTTCTAGTTCTGATCAGGGAGCTGAGCTGCTCTGTGTCATCACTTAGAAGTGAAAGTGTTAGTTGCTTAGTTGCATCCAACTCTGCGACCCCATGGACTCTAGCCCTCCAGGCTCTGTCCATGGAATTCTCCTGGCAAGAATACCGGAGTGGTTGCCGTTCCCTTCTCCAGGGGATCTTTCCAACCCAGGGATCGAACCTGGGTCTTCTGCATTGGAGGCAAATTCTTTACCATCTGAGCCACCAGACACACATCCTTTTTGTTGTTGTTATTAATGTCACTGACCTTCAACTACCCTGGACATCTGCACGTGTTACTTTATAAAGCCAGTGCAGCAGCACTGCCATGAAGATGAGAAGACCATCAAAATCTGACCCAAGTCCCACCTACCTGCAGGTTCTCGAGACGCTTGCTGTTAGAAATCAGGAAGAAAGTGCACCTGTATTGTGGAGACTGTTTCTTTTCAATTTTAGAGAAAAGGAGAGGAAAAAAGCAATTAGCACAGTCCTTTGAAGAATTACGCAGCATGGGTGATAGCAGCTGAGATAAAGAGTGAGGAATCATTTTATGAGTTATAATTCATGCTGAGAAATTGATCAAGGGTGAATAAAGCGGTAACTTTTAAAGCAGAAAGGCGATTCTCTTTGCCTGTTTCTTTCAACTTAGGGATGCCTGGAGAAGTTCAGAGGGGAGGGATGAAAGAGATGAGGACTCAGACATGAGATAAAGTGCCATGCAATTCAAAACATTAGGAAGATTTAGAGGGATCCGTCAAACAAAGGCACCCAGCGGCTGTGATTCTCAGCTCTCAAGAGTGTACCTGGATTTGTGGAGAAAGATTTAGAAGCTTAATTTACATACATGAAAGTCCATTTTTAACTTCCAATGAAGAGGCTGTACCACCCAGTGTGGTATTACATCAGGTATTCCCTGTATCTCACAATAAATTTATTCTAGCCCTATCCTTCCTAACAGAATTGCAGAATGAGTTTTTCAGGTCAACTAATGTTTCTTCCACCTTCTCTCTTCCCTATCTCTCCTCTAACCCCCTTTTCCAGAGTGCTAATATCCCATTGGTCCTTCTTGTTTATTTTTCCTGACTTGGGCTTTACTAAGTCATTGGGAGGGATGGCTCGTAGTATTTTTTATCCTTGTCTTTAGCCAGCCTGTGCTGATTAGGAATGCTTTTGTCTATAAGTTCCCAGGTGGCTCAGTTAGTAAAGAATTCACCTGTAATACAGGAGCCATCGGTTCAATCCCTGGGTTGGGAAGATCCCCTGGAAGAGGAAATGGCAACCCTCTCCAGTAGTCTGGCCTTGGAGAAATCCATGGACAGGAGCCTGGTGGGCTACAGTCCATGGGTTGCAAGAGTCAGACAAGACTGAGCAAATAACACTTTCACTTTCAGTACACAGTGATCACTATTATTATTACTATTATTATTTTCTTTCAGGAAGGCAAAGGCGTTCCATAAGACTTCTGATCATATCTCATTGGCCAGAGCTGAGCCTGACTTCCAGCAGATCATTGCTCTGGAGAACCAAGGTTACCCTTGTTGGCTGACACTGATTATGATTGATGTTTTGAGCTACAGAAGGGAGTAATTTTTCTGAGATCAAGGACATTCACATGCTATCAGATCAAATGGAGCTCTGCTGCCAAGAAGGTGGGTACCTTATCTGGTACCAGGAAGGCAGAAGGCAGGGTCAGCCCTATACTATTTATGCCATTAAGTGTTGAAAGGGTCACTATTTTAAAGACTCCAATCAGGTGATCTGCCTAAGGCGGTATCTGCAGAGATGGGAATGACATTTGCTTTGTATTAACTCAGACTTGCTTACTTCTTCAATTAGTATTAACCGAGCACCTACTGAGTCAAGGCTCTGTACTGGGCCCTCGACACAGTACTAAGCCAGGAGAGCCAAGACTCACGCTCGTGGAGTTCACAGTGTAGAATGGGAGACCCACCCTGACAAGCCAGTGAATAGATGACCTCAGAGACTGAGAAGGGCTGCCGGAAGCAGCCAAGGGTGGAGAGACTCACTGTTGTGGAGGTGAATGTCTGGTTCCCACTGAGCAGGGAAGTCGGGGAGGAGAGGCACGGAAAGGGTCTGATGTATTTGAACAGAGACCACAGTGATGACTAGAGATTGTATTAAATCAGTGACCACCATTGAATTATGAGAGAATGAGCAGGTTTCCCTGTTTATTATGTATAATGTATATGGTATAATGTCGGAGAAGGCAATGGCACCCCACTCCAGTGTTCTTGCCTGGAGAATCCCAGGGATGGGGGAGCCTGGTGGGCTGGCGTCTACGGGGTCGCACAGAGTTGGACACGACTGAAGTGACTTAGCATATGGTATAATGTACAGCTTCTCTGTCTGCAGAAGTGGATCCAAATGATGGGTTACCATCACAGAGGGTCACCCCACACCAGTCTCCGCTTGGTTGACTTCACCCCTCTGTACAAGCGTCAGCCGTGTTTCTATAAGATCCAGGCAAGGTAAGAGCTAGGGGTGGGGGTGTGTGGAGAGGATGAGACCACTAATATTAATAAAAGGGCCTCATCAGAGTAGTCTGCAGGGCACGGGGGACCTGTGGGTACTGGGTCTAGGATGCCCTGAGTCTGCAGGTGACTGGTTCCAGCTGTGACCTGGTCAGTCCAACCATCCCCCTTCCTCTTCAGGGTGTATCTTACTAACCCGTCTTCCAGGGTCTGTCTCCTCTCTAGACATAGCATCAAGGGCTGACACAGGATGTGGGGACCCACTAGGTGACCTTGAGGGTCAGCTCTGATCATTCCTTTTAGTCTGCTCTGCCATCTCTAATGGGAGTCGGCCCTGTTCCCTCCTCCCCTCAAGAGAGGTGACAAGTGAATGGAGAGGTGAAACGTATGTCTGAAATCTGTGAAGCTGACAGACAGAACCAGAAACTGTGCTGAGGTGAAACTGACATTCAGACGGAGAACATGGTTTATGCTTCTCCAGAGGGATGAAATCAGCTGGGTGAAGACTGGCGTGGGCTGGCCCTCTGTGACCAGATTTCATTGGCTGGGAAGGTAATCCATTATTTTGGATTTGCTTTTATAGACAGAAAGATTGGGATATATACCTTATACCTAAGAAACAGGAAAGCCTGCTCATTCTCCCACAGTTCAGATGGCAGCCATTGATTTAATACAATCTCTAGGGAACTGACTGGCATGCTTAGGTTTTGTGTGTTTTTTTTTGCAAACAGAGATTAGTAGTTAGAAGGACTGTTTGCCCTTTCATGAGAGCCATTTCAAGGATGCACCTCAAAAGAGCAGGAGTAATGACCTGGGATGCTGAGGGTGACTAAACCCCAGGAAGGCCTCTCTATAAACTCTCAGATGCCACAGGCTGGCAGAGGGGAGGTGAAGACCTGGTCCCTGGACACTGAAGGAGCCAGCCCTGGAGGAAGTTACCTGCTAGTTAAACCGCCACCTGTCCATCTGGAGCGGCTACCTCTTCCGTCAGTCTCTCCCTGCCTTCTGGGTATGGATGGATTCCACCTGGAAAGCTCATGAACCCACAGTCAGTGACACACGTCATCAGGAAAACAATGCCAGGTAATGGGATCAGAAGCTGGAGTGGGTGGGGCTACTTTAGAGAAAAGGGCTGCTCAGGGAGACCCTGCCAGGAGGGGTGTCTGAATCCCACAGAGGAGAAGGGGCCAAGTGGGCAAAGATTGGATGGGGGGCCAGAGGGGGACAGTTCCAGGCAGGGGAACAGCAAATGCAACAGCTCAGAGGAGGGCTGTGTTTTGTGTATTTAAATGATTTCTATATTTAAGCATCACAGTAACATAACAGAAGAGCTGGAATTAGTCCCCATAGTAAAATCAATAACAACTTTAAGGAAATCGTTTAGTGAAAGATCGAGGCCAGGGGTGTGGATCTCCAAATCTGTTCCCTGCTAAGTACTGAACTTCAGGTGGAGGTGTGCCGGTGAGGCTCATATAATTTCCTGTTTATAGAAAGAGAGAGAGAAACTCCCAGAGGAAAGAAGAGATAGGGACTCAGATTCTCCTTGTGGCAGAACTATGTTAAACTTCAGGCATGACCTTGGCCGAGCCAGCTGACCTCCCTGTCTCAGTTCCAGGTCTCTTTATGTGCAGTAATCTCTCCCCTTCTTACTTCCCAGGGTGGGTGTGAGAATTGCAGGTGCAAAGGGGGTCTCAGAGTCAGCACACGGTGTGGAAAGGAAGGTACAGTGACTGTCACAGACACACGCCAGACTTCCTTGGGTCAAAAAGCTAATCGTGGGACTTCCCTGGTGGTCCAGTGGTTAAGAATCCACCTGCCAAGGCAGGAGACATAGCCTTGATCGCTGGTATGGGAAGATCCCACAGTGCCTTGGGGCAACTAAGCCCCTGGGCCACAACAGTTGAGCCTGTGCTCAGCAAGAGAAGCCCCCGCTAGAGAAAGTCGGCATGCAGCAATGAAGACCCAGGGCAGCCAAATATACATAAATAATTAAGTAATCACAGCTGTTGTGTGTGATGGACTGGGTCTATCATCCTGCATATGCTATTAGGTTATTTCTCTAAGTAAAGATTCCATTTCAAAATGAAGCAGCACGGGAGGAAGGAGGGGTGGGATGAATTGGGAGACTGGAACTGACATATATACTACTATATATAAAATAGATAACTAATGAGAACTTATTGTATATAGCTCAGGGAACTCTACTCAATGCCCTATGGTGACCTAAATGGGAAGGGAATTCAAATATATATATATATCCCTTCGATGCTTGGGTCAGGAAGATCCCCTAGAGGAGGAAACGGCAACCCACTCCAGTATTCTTGCCCAGAAAATCCCATGGACAGAAGAGTCTGGTGGGCTACAGTCCATGAGACTGCAAAGAGTTGGACACAACAAGCAATTGAACATACACACACACAGCTGATTCACTTTGCTGTACAGTGGAAGCTGGCACAACACGGTAAAGCAGCTATTCAGTGTCAGTTTTAGTTCAGTCGCTCAGTCGTGTCCGACTGTTTGCGACCCCATGAACCGCAGCACGCCAGGCCTCCCTGTCCATCACCAACTCCCAGAGCTTACCCAAACTCATGACCATTGAGTCGGTGATGCCATCCAACCATCTCACCCTCTGTCGTCCCCTTTTCCTCCCATCCTCAATCTTTCCCAGCATCCTATAAAAATTTTTTTAAAAATGAAGCAGCAACTGATCAGGGATTCTGAATACCATTTCCCAGGTCTCTTGGGAAACTGCACAAAAATCTGAGCTATTCAGTGGCTGAGTTAGTGAGGAGCCGTTGAAGGAAATTCGGGGCCAGGTGGCGAGTCCAAGTTCTCCCCCTTCTAGCTGGGGATCTTTGAGGGACACACTCAGCTTCTCAGAGCTTCTGTCTGTCAAGTGAAGACAGTCATCCAACACAGTGGTTTCGAGGTGTAGCCAGCATCTCGTCTCCTGACAGTCACAAGCCTTCTGCTTTCTGGGATGGGCATGGGAGTTTCAGCATTTATAGCATCACTGATGAAAGACATTTCCAGATTCCATCACAGCATGCCAGTGTGGAAATTAGAGGAATTCCCTGGCAGTCCGGTGGTTAGGATTCCACATTTCCACTGTAGGGGGCCCAGGTTCGATTCCTGGTCTGGGAACTAAGATCTTGCAAGCAGCCTGTGCATGTATGCACGCACAGTTGTGTCCAACTCTTTGAGACCCCATGGGCCACAGCCCACCAGGCTCCTCTGTTCATGGGATTCTCCAGGCGGGAATACCAGAGTGGGTTGCCATTTCCTCTTCCAGGGGATCTTCTCAACCCAGGAACTGAACTGTGTCTTTTGCATTTCCTGCATTGGCAGGCAGATTCTTAACTACTGCGCCACTTAGGAGGTGAGGTCAAAAAAAAAAAAAAAAAGAAATTAGATCAACTCTGGCATTAGCAAGCCCCTTGAACACTGAACACTATAAATTCCCTGGTTCAGGAACTGTTTGTATCCCCCACCATTCTCTATCTGCTTTCCTGATAAAGAAAACTGCTTCTTAAATTGATCTATTAAGTAGAAGCATGGATTTTTTTTTCCTGTCTCATAATAGGATCAGCTCAAATCAAACATCCAAATCTGGTACCCCAGAGGCCTGTCTTCCAAATTGGATTTAGAGGAGTTCATTTCCAGGATCAGAAACTGAAGGAAATGGCTAAGCTGCTTGCGGTTTCCTGCTCCCATGCAACCATAAATATTTTCACTTTCCATCTTGGGAGGAGGCAGGCAGGGGCACTGTCCCCCCATCAACTCTGGTAATAGACAATCCCTGAGTGGCCTGGGCAGGATGTCATAAAAGCCCAGTCTCATATCTGCGACCCCTTTAGACCCAGGGGCTCATTTTTGAGAACAGTATGTTGACAGCATTGGAGAGGAGAGAGGAATATGGCTTCCCCAATGGCTCAATGGGTAACGAATCCATCTGTAATGCGGAAGACACAGGAGACCCAGGTTCAATCCCTGGGTCAGGAATATTCCCTGGAGGAGGAAATAGCAACCTGTTCCAGTATTCTTGCCTGGAGAATCCCATGGACAGAGGAGCCTGGAGGGCTACAGTCCATGGGGTCGAAAAAGTCAGACACAACTGACTGAACATGCATGCTTGTATATATACTTTCAGATTCTTTCCCATTGGAGGTTTTTACAAGATATTGAGTATAGTTCCCTGTGATATATAGTAGGTCCTTGTGGTTATCTATCTTATATACACGAGTGTGTTATTTGTTAATCCCAAATTCCTAATTTAAATTTAGAGTTTGTGATTGTTTTTCAGTTTAAGAGGTGTTGAGACAAATGGGATGCCAGATAGCTTCCCCAAACTCCTGAAGTATTTGTCAGAGGACAGAAAAGATTTTCTCTGCGTGAAGGTGAAGGCAGTCCGATTTTGTGTTTTTCTAACAAGGTAAATGCCAGGGACGATTCGTTTCTGTCTCATTTCACGCAGCCTTGAGAAATGAGCCCACTTGCACGCTCTGAGACGTTGGCAAAGAAACGATGGAGTTGGCTTTGCTCTAACACTAGAAATCAGAAATAGCGTTATCGCCGGCGGGTCCATCCATATGTATTTGTGCCCTGAAGTATGACTCGGAAGAGCTGGGGCGGCATTCCAGAATTGCTTTGGTTGATCATAATGTAGCAAATCATCTAATTTATGGATTAAGCTGACTCAGTCAACATATCTCCTTGCCCTTTCATCTAAAGAAAATGAAGGGTTGAATGATTGTCACATAGGGACAGAGTCACACAGTCCAGTGTCTAAATGTCCAGAGCATAAAGTAGAAAGTTGACTGGACCAGGCACCCTTCTGAGAGCATCTGCTTCCAGTGGGTGGCAGCCAGTAAAACAGGAGATAGAATTTTCATAGAATTTGACTTATTGCTACCTTCTTTTAGCCTTATCTGAAAGATAACAATTCTAAGGGCTTTGGGGGAAAAAATGACTTTCCATAAGATTTGCCCATAATAACACAACCTCCTTTCCATTATGCAGAGATATTTTTAAAAATATCTTAGCCAGACCAACTCTCCTGAGATGTGTCTGCTTCCAGGTGGGACATGGGGAGAGGGAAGGTGGCTTTGGCAGGCTCAGGGTTAAAGGGGAGGCGGGTAAACATTCAGACCTTCTCTAGCCAAGAATTTGCTACCATCTTCCTCCAGCAACCCATGTCACATGCATATGTTCAGCTCCACTCACCTCACTCTCACAGAGTTCTTTTTTTTAATTTATTTTTTATTTTATATTAGGATATACTTGATTTACAGTGTTGTTTTAGTCTCGGGTGTATAGCAAGGTGGTTCAGCTACACATCTACATCTACCCATTCTTTCTCAGATTCTTTCCCCATATAGGTTATTGCAGAATACTGAGAGGAGTTCCCTGTGCTACACAGTCAGTCCTTGTTGCAGAATTCTCTTTTATCATTGTGTTTTTGTTCAGTCACCCAGTTGTGTCTGACTCCTTGCGACCTCATGGACTGCAGCACGCCAGGCTTCCCTGTCCTTCACCATCTCCCGGAGCTTGCTCAGACTCATGTCCATTGAGTCAGTGATGCCATCTAACCATCTCATCCTCTGTAACCCCCTTCTCCTCTTGCCCTCAATCTTCCCCAGCATCAGGGTCTTTTCTAATGAGTCCGCTCTTCACATCAGGTGGCCAAATATGGGAGCTTCAGCTTTGACATCAGTCCTTCCAATGAATCTTCAGAATTAGTTTCCTTTAGAATTGACTGGTTTGATCTCCTTGCAGTCCAAGAAACTTTCTTTGGCGCTCAACCTTTTTTATGGTCCAACTCTCATATCCGTATGTGGTTACTAGAAAAAGCATTGTGTACAGTTACTCAAGTACCATCTGTGCTTTGGGCCCTTTCCTTGATTTTAGGTATAAGGCATTCAAAAGGAACCCATCACTTACCTTCAAGATTTTTACAGTGAAGCTGAGAGATATTAGCTGACCATGTTCCTGTATGCTAAGAGGAAGTATTTTACAAGTGATATGGTTATATATTTAGACAAAGAGCTAATTCTCCCAAGAGGAAAATGTTTCATCAGGGAAGGATTTCAAGTAAAGATAACATTGAAATGGGGTTTTGAAGGCTGGGAAGGAGTTTGCTAGGGAGAACAAAGACCTGTGAGTAATAAGACAATAGTTACTCTTAATTGAGCACCAACTATGTGCCACATGTACCTTGACATGTTCAAAATGTCTTATTACTGTTAAGGCAACAGTATGAGTTATAGAAAGCCTTATACCCATTTTACAGACCAGGAAAATTGACTCTCCCTGGGTAGCTTTTGAAACAGGCAGACTGTTCCTAAAACCTGGGTTCTGGGTTATCATATCACACTGCTGTTCTGGAAAGAGAGAAATCTGATGACACGGGAATGGTTGAAGAAAATGTGTGTATCTCACCTGCCCAAGGATTGGGATGTGTGTGACTCACCAGCCCTGTGACTTTGGGGCAGATAATCAAGTCCTTCTGAACCTCAGCTTTTTCAAAGGGAGATGGGCGAGTGTCCTCTCTCCCAGGGGTTTATGAGAGTCCCTTTCCTTTGTATTCCTCTCTTTCCTTCTCCTCCTTTCTTCCCAACAGGTGTCTGCTGAGTATCTGTTACCTGCCAGATACCTGATAAGCCCTGGAAATGCAACTTAAATGGGGTTGGGTGAAGAGGGAGGGGTTCTCAGTGCTGGATCCAAGTGACTCAGCTGTGGCTAATGGTCACAGGGCACTAAGCTCCAGGCACGGATGGACCAGTGGTCCTCTGAGGAGCCCAGGGCACTGCCGGGCATTGACCACAGCTTCCCTGGGTCAGAGGTCCATGTGCCTCTCCTTGTGTATGTCTCTTTGACTCTACTTTTTCTGTATCCTTTTATTTAAAATTTTTTTTTCGTTTACTTTTGGCTGCATTGGGTCTTAGTTGAGACATGAAGGCTTTTCTCTAGTTGCAGCACATGGAATTAATTGCCGAGACATGTGGGATCTTAGTTCAGGAATTAGACCAGGAATCAAACCTGCATCCTCCTGCACTGGAAAACAAATTTTTAACCACCGGACCACCCAGGAAATCCCTCTCTGCATCTCATGATCTGTCTTGCCATCACCTTGTTCTGTTGGTTTTTATTTCTCTCCGTGTCCTTAACTCTCTTCTCTCCTAGGTTAGCTCTCTTTAGGAAGCAGTCTGGCTTCCTCAGTCTTCCTCTCCCTGTTGACTCTATCTTCCGCTGTATGTTCTGTCTTCCTTCTTGATGTCTTCCTGTCTGCCTTCCTGCTTTTCTGTCTTTGACTCGATTTAAGCATTTGGTTCTCATTCTATGTCTCTCTCTCTCATCCTGTGTCTGTTTCTCTTTTGAGGGAGGCTGTGCTGGGTCCTTGTTACAGCGCGTGGCCTTCTCTAGGTGCAGCGTGTGAGCTTCATTGCCCTGTCGCATGTGGGATCTTAGTTCTCCAACCAGGGATCAAATCTGCAGCCCTTGCACTGGAAGGTGAATTCTTAGCCGCTGGCCCACCAGGGAAGTCCCCCTCTATGTCTGTTTCTAGCACCATCTCCCTCTCCGGCTCCCTCTTTCTTCCCATCTCCTGTTCAGACACCGGGAAACAGGACTTGTCCAGGGGATGCGAACCAGCCACAGACCCACCTACGTCTCCCTATGACTGAATTCACCAGGGACCAGATGCTAGACCCTTACAACAGTGCTCACTCACCTTCAATGAGGTCGTTGTTGTGAACCTGCGTCGTCTGCTTGTCCTGTGGAATATTTCTCTCAGCAGCTCTGTCTAATCGGGTTTGGGTGTTAATTAAATGACTGATATTTGCATGCTAGTTTGGTGGCAACTTGGTGTCGTATTAAATTTTAATTTGGCCTAAGCTCGATAAGAAGATTCCTTCAGTCAACAAAGACGCTTGTATTAACAGGTTACAGATGTAATTAGGCACAGCTTGACTGAACTGCTAATAGATTCAGGTACTGGAGAGGAATTAGAAATCAACACTTACACACTTCTTATTCATTGTTGGTGCTGGGGTATGTGAGTTGGCAGGACCACCTGAATTATGGAAGCTGGGAGCATAAAAATGCAGAATCCATCCACATTTAAACTTAGATGTTGTCAACATTTTCTCCCAGTCTCTTTTTGCTCTTGTTTCTTTATTTGTGGATCTTTCCCTCTTACCAGTCTCTCTCAGCTTGTGTGTTTGCTGTCTTCTCCATCTCTGTCTGGGTGGTGTAGCCACAGTAACAAATCACCGTACCATGGATGGGGCTTCCGAGGTGGCGCCTGCAGTAAAGAACCCACCTGCTAATGCAGGAGACAGGAGACATAGTTCAATGCCTGGGTTAGGGAAGATCCCCTGGGGGAGGGCATGGCAACCCATTCCAGTATTCTTGCCTGGACAGAGGAGCCTGGTGGCTACTGTCCATAGGGCTGCAAAGACTCAGACACGGCTGAAGTGACTTAGCACACGTGCATACAACGGATGACTCAAAACTGCAGAATGTATCCTCTCAAAGTTACCGAGGTAGAAGGTCCAAAGTCAGCTTGAACTTGGCCACAGTCAAGGTCAGCAGCTTGATGCTCCCTCCAGAGGCTCCAGGGGAGAATCTGATCCTCACCTCTTTCAGCCCCTTGGCTTGTGGCCCCAGTCACACCAGTCTCCACTCCCAATGTCCCCTAAGTGTCAACGTGGATGGATTCGTCTGCATATTCATGTCCTGTGCCTCATAATGCAGGTGGGTCCTGCCGATTTATGATTGAGCCTGTTGGACTTAAAGAAAGACAGAGAGTGATTTGACCATGATGAGAAGTTGTTTGTGTTTGGGGGTGGGGTGGTGGTGCAAGAGGGAGAAAGAAAGAGGAAGGAAGAGGAGGGGAAGGGATGGGAGTGGAGCAGGGAGAGAAAAGAGAATCACTATGTTGACAAGTAGAGAAAAAGACAATTTTGAACTCTGAAAGGAGAAGGAATTGCCAACAAAAATGTCCCCCCAAAGACCAAGCAGGTGATGGATATAAGCAGAACAGCTCAGGTGAACACTGAAGTGGAGATGGGGGTAATGTGGTCACAAGCCAAGGGGACCAGAGGCCCGGATTCTCCCCTGGAGCCTCTGGAGGGGGCAGTGCCCTGCTGACCTTGACTTTGGCCAAGTCACACTGATTTTGGACCTTCACCCTCAAGCATCGTGAGAGGGTTCGCTTCTGTTAGCATTGCCTGGTGGTTTGTTTCAGCAGCCCCTGGAAACTAATTGGCTTCTTCTCTGTGTGTCACATTGTCCTCTGCCTCCTTCCAATAAGGATCTCCAGTTGTATTCAGGGTTCACCTGGATATTCATCTTATCCCCATCTCAAGATGCTAAACTGAATCACATCTGTAAATCTCCACTTTTTTTTTGTCATTAAGGCGACATTTGCAGATTCCAGGGAGTAGGGTGTGGATGCCGATATTTAGTCCATCAGTCTGAATGCTGTTCTGTCCCTCTCCTGTTTTTCCTCCTTCTCACCACTCAGAGAAGGGGCCTCTCTTTTTATTTATTCTTGGTTGCACTGGGTCTCTGCTGCTGTGCTGGGGCTTTCGCTGTGATGAGCAGGGAGTGCTCTCTAGTTGGGGTGTGCAGCCTTCTCATTGCCGTGGGTTCTCGTGTTGCAGAGCACAGGCTCTAGAGTGTGGGCTCAGTGTTAATAGTTGGGGCATACAGGCTTAAGTTGCTCTGAGGCATGTGGAACCTTCCTGGACCAGGGATCAAACCTGTGTCCCCTGCATTGGCATGCAGATTCTTAACCATAGCACCACCAGGGAAGTCTGAGTAGTGGCTTTTCTAAGGATTCCTCAGCTGTTCCATTTTGACCCAGAACCAGAAATTAACTGACTTTTTCAACAGTCCAGACAGATGGGAACATCTGTCTTGAGCTGCATCTCCTATTCGGAGCCACGTGGATGGAGACCAGAACAGGTGTGCACAAGAGAACCCATCACTTCTCTTGACCTTGACTAAGAGCAAGGCTTTAACCAATGTGAACAAAGTGATCACTTTTGACCTGCCCTGCTGCCTCTGGGATGGTAGAAACCACTTCCTTTCAGAAGATAATTGCCATCAAGCTATTTGGGGCATTAGCCGAGAGCTGGTTCTTTGAAGTTGGTCACTTGACCATCTCTACTGCTTATCAGATGTTGGCCTTGGGCACACCTCAGCCTCGGTTTTCTATCCTGTAAAATGGGCACCTCCATTTTACAGGAGGAGTGTATTGGCACCTCCTTTGGGAGTTGCTATGCGTTTCTGGGCTCTATCTTCCTCTCCCTCTTTCTCTGCCTTGTTCCTGTGACTGTCTTTATCTTTTCTTGTCTCTCAGCTTCCACGTTCTCTGCTTTGCAACCTGTGTTTCACTGTCTCTAGCCGTCTCTCTAGTTGTGTTTATTTTTCATAGGTTCTTTGGTACAAACTTTATTAATTTAATTATTTATCTTGCTGCACTGGGTCTTTGTTGCTGTGCACGGGCTTTCTCTAGTTGCCGTGCGTGGTCTCACTGTGGCAGCTCCTCTTATTGAAAAGCATGGACTCCATGGCGTGGGGGCTCAGTAGTTGTGGCTCACAGGTTTAGCTGCTCTGGGGCATGTGGGATTTTCCTGGAACAGGAATCAAACCACGTCTGCTGCATTGACAGGTGGATTTGTAAGCACTGGACCACCAGGGAAGCCCTCTAGTTATGTTTAAAGCCCTCTAGTTAAGTCCTCTCCTTCCCCTGCCTGCTGTCGCTGTATTCCTTTATTTGAGGAGATGGACTCTCTTTCTATCTTAGTTGTGTTGTCCCTCTCTGTCTGCTTTCTCTCTCTCGCTCGCCCTGATGGGGCTTCTGCTCACAGGGCCCTCTGCTGGTCCTTCACAGTACAGCAATAGGACCTGCCTCTTGAGAAATCTGTATGCAGGTCAGGAAGCAACAGTTAGAAGTGGACATGGAGCAACAGACTGGTTCCAAATAGGAAAAGGAGTACGTCAAGGCTGTGTATTGTCGCCCTGCCTATTGAACTTCTATGCAGAGTACATCATGAGAAACGCTGGGCTGGAAGAAGCACAAGCTGGAATCAAGATTGCCTGAATCTCTTGCTTTGGCAGGTAGGTTCCTTACCACTGAGTCACTAGGGAAGCCCAATCCCTTTACCCACCCACGGAAGCCTGAAAGATGCCTGTCTTCCAGTTCCTGGTCTGTAGATGGAGGTTTGCACCAACTGATAGCAGACTTCACTTTTTCTGTTCTTTATTATTTATCCAGTAGAGAGAGAGAGACTCAGCCATGCATGGAATTGACCCAAGCCTCTTGTATTTTTTATTCACTGGGACGTGGATATCATCCAACTCAGGAACCAACACAGCAAAGATAAGTCACACTTGGCCTCCAGTGTTGATTACTGTGGCTCAGGGGGCATCAGTTAAGAGCATGTGCTTTGGGTTTGGCAAATCCTGGCTCAGCACCTGACCAGGTGTGACCTTAGTTGAGTCACTTCCGTCTCAGCCTTGGTTTCCTCTTTTGTAAAATTGGTGTAATAATCATACCTCCCTTTAAGGGCACTCTTGTTTTTTCTGTGTTCGCCTGAGCTGTTCTGCTCATTTATCACCTGTTTGATCTTTGTGGGGACATTTTTCCCTGTTGCTCAGCTGGTAAAGAATCTGCCTGCAATGCAGGAGACCTGGGTTTGGTCCCTGGTTGGGAAGATCACCTGGAGAAGGGAAAGGCTTCCCACCCCAGTATTCTGGCCTGGAGAATTCCATGGACTGTATAGTCCATGGGGTCACAAAGAATTGGATATGACTGAGTGACTTTCACTCGCTTTTGTTGGTGACTGTTGCTGCTTTTAGGGGCTTTCCAGGTGGCACAGTGGAATCCACCTGTTAATGTAGGAGACGCAAGAGACACAGATTCTATCCCCAGGTTGGGTAGACCCCTGGAGTAGGAAATGGCAACCTATGCCAGTATTTCTGCCTGGAAGATTACATGGATAGAGGAGCCTGACAGGCTACAGTCCATAGGGTTGCAAAGAGTGGGACACAAGTGAATGACTAAGAATGCAGGCATACTCCTTTCAGAGCTTGAAACCATCTTTTTCTCTGCTAGTCAATATATTCATTCCTTCTTCCCTCCCTCACCCTCTCCACTCTCTTCCCACCTCCTCCTCTTTCAACCCTTCTCCCTCCCTCTTGTACCCACCCGCCACCTCTCATCATGGTCAAATCATTCTCCATCCTTTGCAAGTCCAGCCGGCTCCAGTAAGATGCCCAGTTTTATAGATGAGGGACTGGAGACCTGTGAAATACTTCTTTTCTTGGGATGACCCAGAAACCTTGCTTCATAAGTGGGAGATGAACCCACATTCTGTGACTCTTATTTCAGTGCCTCTTATAAAGACTCTGCTGACCTTCGTAGCAGCGATGTCAAGGATGTGAGTTGGGTGTGTAGGATCTGGTCCTTGTCTTTGACTGGTAAGTGAACAATGTCTTAAATACTTCAAGATTATAAAATTCAACCAGAAAGATTGTAAACTTCAGCCAGAGAGAAACTAGGGTTTTGACTCTAACTTAAATCTTGATTTTTAATTTTAGTGCAGAGCTTCAGGCACCTCTAAAGTCTGCCCTGCCTAGCTTTAAACTATCATCCCTGTGGACTCAAGATGAAAGAGCACTGATCTTTGTTATTATGATGGAAGACTTATGGACATCAAAGGCAGGAAATTAAGCACCGCTTACTCAAGAGTCACCTGGACGTAGGGTTGGAACACTTATTTCATTATTAGTCTTCCTACAGAACGATGTTCCCTGCTTTTCAGTCCATGGGGCCACCAACTGCTCCTAAGTTGATGTCTCTACCTTTCAGAAAAATAGCTTAAACAGACTTTATCCCCTAATTCCACTCCTGTTGTCTCATTGGCTCAGTTTGGGTCACATGTTCACCAATTATCCAATTGAAGGTGGCCAGAGTCAGGGGTAGGAGTGGGGTGGTTTATACTTCCTTACATGGCAGCCAATGTCCATCTTGCTGGTACCGGGAGGGGGCGGGTGGGGGGAGGATACCAAGAAGTGACAAATTCCTGATGAGTGTCTAGAAGGACACTGATGGCATCACATCCATTGAACATTCATGACATTACCTCTTACCACATGCTAGACATGAAAGTTGGTCTCTACCTTCGTGGACTTTCCAATCGCTTAGATTTTTTTTTTGGTTCAGTTCCTTTCACTTTCTAGGAGGAACACTTGTGTTTAGTGTTCTTTTCCCAGCTTGGAGTTTTCCAAGCAGGGGTTACAGACACATGGGTTTTATATTCTGTTGTACAAATTATGAAGAAAGAATGGATCAAAAAAACCTTTCTGAATAGCACCTAAAGCCCAGTAGTTCCCCAACCCTGATCTTTTTTGCAGTGACCCCTTTGAGGGGTCCGATAGGTGGATGCTTCAGTTCAGTTCAGTCCAGTCGCTCAGTTGTGTTGAACTGTTTGTGACCCCAAGAATTGCAGCAGGCCAGGCCTTCCTGTCCATCACCAACTGCCGAGTTTGAGTAAACGCATATCCATAGAGTCTGTGTTACCGTCCAACCAGCTCATCCTCTGTCATCCCCTTCTCCTGCCACCTTCAATCTTTCCCAGCATTAGGGTCTTTTCAAATAAGTCATCTCTTCGCATCAGGTGGCCAGAGTATTGAAGTTTCAGCTTCAGCGTCAGTCCTTCCAATGAATATTCAGGACTGATTTTCTTTAGGATGGACTGGTTAGATTTCCTTGTAGTCTAGTTAATCTTTGCTACTGATGGATATTCTCTGTCCTCAGGTGGAGTGATAATGGAAGTTTCTTCCTGTTTTTTCCCTTTGCCCTATTAGCTATTACCTCCTTGACACCTGAACTGTGCTTTGAGCCCAGCTGACTTTTTATTGAATTTTCCTTCAAGTACTGTCTTTTTTGAAACCTCTCTATTCGTTTTCTTCAGGGATTGGCAGGTAGCTGGATTTTGAAACTATCTACTGCCAGGGTAGCGTGTGATCACAGGCCACAAAAATACCATGAAAACGGTGGGCAGGCAGACTGCAGAGATACCTGAGGCTCGGCACTAAAATTAAAAATCACGATTTAGGTTATAACCAAAACCCTAGCTTCTCTCTGGCTGAAGTTTACAGTTGTCTTGAAATTTTATCAGTCATAAATCGATTATAACATCTGAGGTGAAGGGAGAAAAATGAAATAAAGTTATCACGAGAGTCCCCTTCAGAGGCTGGCATGGGAAAGCCAGTAGACAGAAGATGAGCAAACTTGATCTCAGAGTTAGTTACTACTACTGGGGCTTTCTAGAAGAAAGAGAATCCAGTGTGTAAACCACACAAGCCTTGTGGTCAGTGTTTATGAGCTTTGGGTCTCTTTGTGCATTTCTCCTACCAACAGAACTTCACATTGTGCAAAACACTTCACATTGTGCAAAACACACTTAATCAGGCTTTTTTTTTTAATTTAACAATATCTAATTTTTTTTTTTTTAATTTTGGCTGCACTGAGTCTTTGTTGCAGTGTGTGCAACAAAGGGGATTCTCTTTGTTGAGGCACCAGGGCTCTGGAGCACAGTCTCTCTAATTGTAGTGTGGGTTTAATTGTCCTGAATTATGTGGGATCTTGGAGAAAGAAATGGCAGCCTACTCCAGTACTCTTGCCTGGAGAATCCTGTGGATGGAGGAGCCTGGTGGGCTGCTGTTCATAGGGTCACACAGAGTCGGACAAGACTGAAGCAACTTAGCATGCAAGCATGCATTGGAGAAAGAAATGGCAATCCACTCCAGTATTCTTGCCTGGAGAATCCCAGGGACAGAGTAGTCTGATGGGCTGTCGTCTATGGGGTCGCACAGAGTCAGACATGACTGAAGTGACTTAGCAGCAGCAGCAGCATGTAGGATCTTAGTTCCCAGACCAGGGACCAAACCTGCATCCCCTCCATTGAAAGGCGATTCTTAACCACTGGACCAGAAGGGAAGTCCCCATTTAATCATTTTTCTTGGGCATTTTTGCTTGTTTTGCTTGTCTGAGCTGAAGTTCTAAGAATGTGATTTTTTATATGCAAAAGTTCCTTTGTGTTAATTAGGGTAAAGTTTTAACTTCATTTATAGGAAGAGGTTGGAGAAGGAACTGGCAACCCACTCCAGTATTCTTGCCTGGAAAATCCCATGGACAGTCTTCTCTAAGACTGGTGAGCTACAGTCCATAGGGTCGCAAATGAGTCAGAAACGACTGAATTCGACTCAGCAATGACATAGGAAGGGCTGGCTAGCTGCAGCAAAACCATGGCAGCTACAACAGTGGGTGTTGACTTGCAAGTTGACAATCATCTTAGCTGTGCCCCTGGGCAGTCAGTGTTTCAACTCGGCTCACTCAGTGGTAAGAACAGAAGCAGCAGTAGTATGTGCATGTCTTAAGAAGAGACTTGCCAGGAATTAATCTGTGTGATGGTAGAAGCTAGTAGGACAAGCTGGAAACCCACAGGACAGGCCACCAGGATGACGGGAAACTGAAAATTCAGACGAGATGACCTTGCAATTCACAGGCTGAAGTTCTTTTTTGTTTTTTTCATGGAAACCTCAGTTCAGCTCCTATGATCTTATCTCCGTATCTATACTTTTGTCTCTGCTTTAATGAGTTTTTTTTTTTTTTCATCCCCAGTCCCTCAGGACCTCCCTTCCTTAATGGATATCTGAAATATCTATTTGTGTTTGTTTAATTTCCCTAGTGGGAATGGTTTCTTTCAAGCTTGATCTCGGTGCCATTTGATTGTTTACTTATTATCTTCACTCCCAGAATAGAAATTTGAGAAGAGTTTTGGGTTGGCCAAAAAGCTCATACAGGTTTTTCTGTAGATGGTACAAAAACCCGAACAGACGTTTTGGCTAACAAGAAAAGTGGGTTCAGTCCCTGGGTTGGGAAGATCCCCTGGAGAAAGGCATGGCAACCCACTCCAGTATTCTCGCCTAGAGAATCCCATGGACAGAGGAACCTGGAGAGCTAAAGTCCCTGGGGCTGCAGAGAGTTGAACACGACTGAATGACTAAGCACACGCACATAGGATATGTTCAGGTAATACTTGGTGCAAAATGAATGAGTGACTGCAGTTTATCTAGAGGGGAAAAGATACATGTACAGCAAGACAATGCTTTATCTTCTCTAGCTCAATTATCATGTTTTCAGACTTTCATTCTAAATGTTCTGTTCTGTTGACAAGTAGCTATTAGTTCCCAATTTAATATCAATGTAAAGCAAATCATCTGTATTTAAAAGGGAAGAAAAATAGTCCTTATCACAGAGATCGTTGAGAAGGTTAAGGTAGCACTATAATTACACGTGTCATCTCTTGTTATTCTTATTCTGCTTGTTTCCTAAAACTATAGCTCAGAGGAATGTGAACTCTGCATTCTGGCCTCTGTCAAAAGGGAACCGGGAAAAGATAAAATGGGTAGGAACAGAATTTTAAGAAAGATCTGAGTCGATGGGAAAATTTGGAGTATCCCTGAATAACTCATTTGGAAAATAAACATTTGCTGTATCCCAAAATATACATTTTAGTGACTTTCCTAGTGATCCAGTGTTAAGACTCCATGCTTCCAATCCAGGAGGCATGAATTTGACCACTGCTTGGAGAACTAAGATCCCACGTGCCACAACTGAGGGTTCACATGCTGTAACTAAAAAGATTCAGTGTCAAAAAAAATTTTTAAGTAAACAAATTGGATATATATATACACACACACTCTAAGACTCATTGGATTTGACTGTATGAACCCTCAGTACTTTCACCTTGGCCATTCTGGGAGTCAAGCTTCATGTCCCTTGTCCCTTTTTACTTGTTCTGTCATTCTAGGTCACATGATGAACTCTGGTGCGTTGCACTGTATTCTTTAAGAGGTGTTCATACAGTCCTTGGGGTTGCAGAAGAGTCTGACGTGACTTAGTGACCAAATACCAGCAGGGTGGTGGTGGCAAGTGCCCCAGAGATGAAACCACAGGAGAAACAAAGAAATTATCAGTGTTTATCTGGTGAGAAAGGAAAAAGACTCATGGCTGGGAGGAAGGAGAAGGGATGGGAACTCTTTCTTAAGGATTGGAAGGGTCAACATGTCAATGGAGTCTTCTTCTTTTTTTTTTTTTTTTAATGAATTCCAAAGTAGAAGTTAAAAAGCTATCAATTTTAGCTCAGGTTTGTTATTGTTGTTGCTGTTGTTTAGTCACTAAGTCGTATTTAACTCTTCTGTGACCCCATGGACAGTAGCCCATCAGGCTCCTCTGTCCATGGAATTTCCCAGACAGGCATACTGAAGTAGGTTGCTACTTCCTCCCCTAGGGGAATCTTCCTGACCCAGGGATGTAACCCATGTCTCCTGCATTGCAGGCTGAATCTTAACCACTGGACCACTTGGGAAGCCCCTTAGCTCAGGATAAAGAACCAAAAAGTGTGGCCCAGTGCATAGTGCAGGGATTAAACTTTCAAGCACCAACGTGTTGATCTGATCCTGGCCTCACAACTTGCTAGCTCCTTGAACTTGGGCATGCTAGGTTCTAGGCACACCTGTAAACATGTTTGATGTATTGACTCATTTAAGCCACACAACTTTTTGAGATAGATGTTACACACTCACACACACAAATGCTATTTATTGTGTGACTTTACAGACGTGGAGACATTAGGTAACTCACCTCAAGTCGCCCAGCTCATAGGTGGTAGATCTGCAGTTACCCATAGGTGCTTGCTGGCACCAGAGCTACCCACTGCCAGCTCTGTGAATGCATAACTGAATCTTTAGTGCGTTGCTGTCGACTTTTAAAGAAATGCAAATGTGACAGTTGGGAGTTAAGTTTCAACTGTGGGCAAAATGAAGCCTGCAGTCCAGGAAACAGTACCTCAAATAGCTCTGAGAAACTGCTCCAGAGAGGGGAGGAGGAGGGTGAAGGTCAATATATATGTGATTTTGATGAAGAGGGAATTCACTCAATCAAGCATTTATCTTTGCCAAAGATTTCTGCTAGTCATGAGGAGCTGATGTCACCATGAAGGGATTAAGTGCTTTTTTAGATATGTGCTCAGTCACTTCAGTCATGTCCGACTCTTTGCAATCCCATGGACTGTAGCCCACCAGGCTCCTCTATCCATGAGATACTCCAGGCAGGAATACTGGAGTGGGTTGTCGTGCCCTCCTCTATGGGATCTTCTCCACCCAGGGATCAAACCTGTGTCTCCTGTGTCATCTACATTGCAGGTGGATTCTTTACCACTGAGCCGCCAGGGAAGCCCTTTCTAGATACAAAGAGATGAAAATATTGGGTTCATAACATCAGTTTCTGAAAATATCTAACTGTCTGAAGATCTTTCCTGCCAGTTCCCCCTCACCCCCAGCACAGAGTCCCTCATTCCTGGTCTCCACCCTGAACTTTCAGGGGGCTGTTGAAGGCCAGCAGCTGCAGTAGCACATGACTTAATCCTTGTAGAAGTAGATGACAAATGCCCATGCTGCTGCTGCTAAGTTGCTTTAGTCGTGTCCGACTCTGTGCGACCCCATAGAAGGCAGCCCACCAGGCTCCACCGTCCCTGGGATTCTCCAGGCAAGAACATAGCAAGTGCCAATTTGTAGTGGACAGGACATTCTTAAAACTATTAGAAAAAGTACCCCTGGCTACTGTTTTTCTAGTAAAGGGATTGGTTTATTGGGAGAAAGCTTTTTTGAATTTTCAAAACATATGTGTTTCCAACCGCACCCCCATAAGGCTTCTTTTCTTCTATTTACTAAGTTTCTTTGAAAGTCTTTTGGAGGAGAAAGAAAAATGTGATTTCCAGGGTGTGATTATATTGTAACCTTTGAGAATCTGTCTTTCAGGCTAAAGAGTGGTCTCATGTCTTTGTGTTATTAGGAAGTGTATACTTTGCCAATGAGCCTTGGCTTCTGTTAACACCAGAAACCAGTCAAGCATTGTCAGCTTGGGACCAGAGTTTTTCATTCTTGGAGAGAAATAAATAAAACACGATTACTTGCCCTGCAAGAGAGCGCCTGCCAACTTCCTCTGCAATAATTAAGTTTTCAGGCTTCACTATCAACCTGACCAGACACTAATGAGATGCTAAAGTGTTCAAAGAAGTTTCATTAACATTTTAAAGCTTTCCCTGCCCTAGGGAAGCATCTTGTTTTCAAACATGGTCTCTGATGGGTAAAGTAAGGCAGAGTATCTTCTGATGGATGGGCTGTCAGAAGAAATCTAATGTGACCAGCTGCTTGCTCAGAAATGGAAAGGAAATTGATCAATAAGTAGGACTTGACATCACGTCTAGGGAGTGTCAGCAGCATCCATCCAGTAGCTGCAACTCCTGGATGCAATGACTACACAAGAGGTAAGTGGTGGGTCTGGAACTTGAACTCAAGCACAGGGTATCCTACTCTTTGCTTATAACTACTCTCTTGTTATTGCTGTTCAGTTGCTCAGTCGTATCCGATTCTTTGGGACCCCATGGACTGCAGCATGCCAGGCTTCCCTGTCCTTCATCTCCCGGAGCTTGCTCACACTCATGTCGGTTGAATCTGGGATGCCATCCAACCATCTCATCCTCTGTTGCCCTTTCTCCTCCTGCCCTCAATCTTTCCCTGCATCAGGGTCTTTACCAATGAGTCAACTCTTGGCATCAGGTCATTTTGCCTCTAATACAGAAAAGTAGATTCCTCTCTTGGCCACTGACTCCAGAACCGTCAGCAAGTCAATTCAACTATAAAGAATCTTAGCTTTTCCTCTTAACAGAAAAAGTAAGCTCATGCTACCTCGCATGCTCTATTGTTCTATGAATATGATACAGTATCATTATTTATCACACGGTCAATCAACAAGAGTCTATGCTTTCATGTGCTCCTTGAGGCAAAATGGGAAACAGCAGTGAGTAAGGCATTTTGTATAATTGACACTTTGTCAAATGCAAATCGTGAAGCAGGTGTAAACACTATTATTACTATCATTGCTGCTCCTGGAATTAACTGAGAGGGTTCACTGGTTGTGTTTCTCAGTTCAGTTCAGTTGCTCAGTCGTGTCCAACTCTTTGTGACACCGTGGACTGCAGCATGCCAGGCTTCCCTGTTCATCACTGACTCTTGGAACTTGTTCAGACTCATGTCCATCGAGTTGGTGATGCCATCCAACTGTCTCATCCTCTGTCATCCCCTTCTCCTGCCTTCAATCTTCCCCAGCATCAGGGTGTTTTCAAATGAGTCAGTTCTTTGCATCAGATGGCCAGAGTATTGGAGTTTTAGCTCCAGCATCAGTCCTTCCAATGAATATTTAGTTCTGATTTCCTTTAGGATTGATTGGTTTGATCTCCTTGCAGTCCAAGGGACTCTCAAGAGTCTTCTCCAACACCACAGTTCAAAAGCATCAATTCTTCAGCGCTCAGCTCTCTTTATAGTCCAACTCTCACATCCATACCTGACTACTGGAAAAACCATAGCTTTGACTAGATGGACCTTTGTCGGCAAAGTTATGTCTCTGCTTTTTAATATACTATCTAGATTGGTCATAGTTTTTCTTCCAAGAAGCAAGCGTCTTTTAATTTCATGGCTACAGTCACCATCTGCAGTGATTTTGGAGCCCCCCAAAATAAAGTCTGTCACTATTTCCATTGTTTCCCCATCTATTTGCCATGAAGTGATGGGACCAGATGCCATGATCTTCGTTTTTTGAATGTTGAGTTTCATGCTAGCTTTTTCACTCTCTTTCACTTTCATCAAGAGGCTGTTCAGTTCCTCTTTATTTTTTTGCCATAAGGGTGGTGTCATGTGTGCATCTGAGGTTATTAATATTTCTCCTGGAAATCTTGATTCCAGGTTGTGCTTTATCCAGCCCAGCATTTTGCATGATGTACTCTTCATATAAGTTAAAGAAATAAGGTGATAGCATACAGCCTTAACATACTTCTTTCTCAATTTGGAACCAGTCTATTGTTCCTTGTCTGGTTCCAACTGTTGCTTTTTGACCTGCATACAGATTTCTCAGGAGACATGTAAGGTTGTCTGGTATTCCCACCTCTTGAAGAATTTTCCACAGTTTGTTGTGATCTACACAGTCAAAGGCTTTGGCGTAATCAATAAAGCAAAAATAGATGTTTTTCTGGAACTCTCTTGCCTTTTCAATGATCCAACAGATGTTGGCAATTTGATCTCTGGTTCCTCTGCCTTTTCTAAATCCAGCAGGAACATCTGGAAGTTCATGGTTCATGTACTGTTGAAGCCTGGCTTGCAGAATTTTGAACATTGCTTTGCTAGCATGTGAGATAAGTGCAATTTTGCGGTAGTTTGAACATTCTTTGAAATTGCCCTTCTTTGGGATTGGAATGAAAACACCTTTTCCAGTCCTGTGGCCACTGCTGGGTTTTCCAATTTTGCTGGCATATTGAGTGCAGCACTTTAATAGCAGCATCTTTTAGGATTTGAAACAGCTCAACTGACATTTTATCACCTTCACTAGTTTTGTTCATAGTGGTGCTTCTTAAGGCCCACTTGACTTCGCATTCCAGGATGTCTGGCTCTGGATGAGTGATCACACCATCGTGGTTATCTGGGCCATAAAGATCTTTTTTGTATAGTTCTTCTGTGTATTCTTGCCACCTCTTCTTAATATCTTCTGCTTCTGTCTTTGAGATGCTAACAAGTTAAACTAGAAGGAATTCCGTGGTGATCAGAGGACTCGGCACTTTCACTGCTATGGCCTGGATTTGCTCTGGGGGCAGGGAACTAAGATCCTACAAGCCGTGTGCATGTGCGTGCTGAGTCGTTTCTGTCATGTGCAACTCTGTGTGACCCCTTGGACTGTAGCCCGTCAGACTTCTCTGTCCATGGGTTTCTCCAGGCAAGTATACTGGGGTGGGTTGCCATGCCCTCCTCCAGGGGATCTTCCCGACCCAGGGATTGAACCCGTGTCTCTCATGTCTCCTGCAATGGCAGGCGTGTTCTTTACCACTAGTGCCACCTGGAAAGCCCTCAAGTCATGTAGTGCAGCCAAAAACAAAGAAACAAAGAAACAAACACCTGAACTAGAGAGCATTGGAAAGATGCTAATGGTCACAGCATTAGGGCTGTCAAATTCTCCCTTTGTCACCATTGTTCTAACACAAAGTGACACTTGGAATTCTGTGGCCAGACTGTCTTGCAGTCGCTTGGTTCCAACCTCTCAGCCTCGTCTTAACCATGGCACGTAAAGCTGATCAGCCCTTGGGGGCCTCTTCTGCGTGGAGCTTGGCTTTATCTCTTGGCTCTGTCTCAGAAAGCTGATCTTTCCATAAAAGAACTCACCAGTGGATTGCCTGCTTTTGCAAAGGAGAGTGAGGTACATCTAAAGATGTGTGCAGGAAACTCAAGTTTTCCCAATGCAGGGATCCCCCCTAGTGGACAGTAAACAAAGCAGTGGCCTGGCCCTTTGCCTGGTGAGGCCAAGATGGGTAGGCAGCTCCTGGGCAGGTGGCCTGAGGACCAGGGAGGACATGTGTGCTCTTTTCCAGTTCCAGGAGGGACCTGATCCCTCCTTCTCTCTGCTTGCCTCCAGGAGTCCGGGAGGTTTTTTATGTTTACTCCTTTCTGCCCTTGGATCCTCTTTTTTTGAACATCAGTACTTTAAAAATAATTTTTAGTATTTATTTTATTTTTGGCTGGGCTGAGTCTTCATTGCTGCTTGGGGTTTTCTCTAGTTGTGGCAAGTGGGAGCTCCTCTCTAGTTGCGGGGCACGGGCTTCTCATTGAAGTGCTTTCTCTTGTTGCAGAGCACGGGCTCTGGGATGTGCAGGCTTACGTAGCTGCGGTTCCCAGGATCTAGAACACAGGCTCAGTAGCTGTGGTGCATGGGCTTAGTTGCTCCAGAGCATGTGGCATCTTCCCGGGTCAGGGGTCAAACCCGTGTCTCCTACATTGGCAGGTGGTTTCTGTATCACTGAGCCACCAGGGAAGACCTGGACCCTGTTATTGTTTTTAAAATCAGGTTGTGTAAACATTCAAAATCTATGCCCCATCATCCATCCACTACCCGACCCCCTGGCCTTTTTGCTTCTTCTTTAGTCCTGTGCCCCTCTTTTAATCTCGCCATCAAATACTCCATTCCTTTCTATTTTATGTTGGTAGTGATGCATTTCAAGCAGTCTTGGAACTGTGGTTATATGTCAGTAGATACCCTGCACAGACAGCCAAGTACAGAATCTGAAGTCACATGACACATAGATGCAAATCCAGGTTCTACTACACTTTCTGTGGCCTTGGGCTAGTTGTCTCATCTGGTCAAGGCTTGGTTTCTTTCTTATAGTTAATTTGTATTTTATGTTGGAGTGTAGTTGATTTACAGTACTGTGTTAGTTTCAGGTGTTCAGCTAAGTAATTCAGAAACATATACATCTATCCATTCTTTTTCAGGCTCTTGTCCCATATAGGTTATTACAGAACATTGAGTAGAGTTTCCTGTGCTACAGAGAAAGTTCCCTACCTACTAACCTTCAAGTTGCAAGCTTTCTAAGATGTGAACGTGCGTTCACATATTCAATCATGTAAGTTAGTTCACGGGTCTGATGTATGTTATCACGTGTGTCCTCTACAAGTGGCTGTGCTCTTGTGTACTTTACTATACTAATACTGTATAGAGTAGTCTACAGTATCTTCATCTCAAGCCCAGAATGTCATCTACGGTAAGAAAAAAAGAGCCACTACCCCCCATCACTAGATTGTTTTTTCAAGAGGGTACTGTGCTCAGTCGTGTCTGACTCTTTGTGACCCCATGGACTGTGGCCCACCAGACTCCTCTGTCCATGAGGATTCTCCAAGAAAAATACTGTAGTGAGTTGCCATGCCCTCCTCCAGGGGATCTTCCCAGCCCAGGGATCGAGCCCAGGCCTCTTGCATTGCAGGCGGATTCTTTACCGTCTGAGCCAAGAGGGTAGATAGAATGGAATCCAGCAGGGATCCAGAACCTGTGCCTTCAGCGTTAGGCATAAGTGACACTGCAGTTACCCTCCGTCTCCTGTTGCTGACGGTGCTTCAGCTCTGCCATCTCTCGCCTCCTCTCCCTCCTCCGGTCAGTCACTCTTCTTGCCTGTTCACAGAATGCCAGCCCCTGTTCACCAGCTATTGTACTGTACTACTGTATAGTACAACACTCCAGCCCTCTACTGTAAGATTAGAAATGCTTTCTTTATTTTTTGTGTTTGTTTTTTATGTATTACTTACGTGAAAAGTATTATAAACCTATCATAGTACAGTACTATATAGCCAACTGTGTTAGTTGGGTACCTAGTCTAACTTTGTTGGACTTATGGACAAATTGGACTCATGAACATGCTCTCATAGCATAACTTATTCAAATGTAGAGGGGACTTACTGTACAATTTGTCCTTGCCTTGGTTTCTTAATCTTTTCAAAATACTCATTCTATGCAATGAAAGTGTCATTTGGTTTGCTCTAGGGCCAATATGAGATTTTCCAAAGTTCCCAAGTTTTTTCAGATCATCTTTTAACCAGAAAGGTGAGAATGGACAACTGAATTTACTGAATGATTCCCAGGCACCCAGTTCTTTAAAGTGATGGGTATAGCAATCGTTTAGGATATAAGTGATTTTGTCTCCATTTCAGTTGGAAGAAAAGCTACGACAAACCTAGACAGTGTTAAAAAGCAGAGGCATTATTTAAAGGTCTGTATAGTCAAAGCAGTGGTTTTTCCAGTAGTTATATATGGATGTGAGAGTTGCATCGTAAAGAAGGCTGAGCACCGAAGTATTGATGCTTTCAAACTGTGGTGTTGGAGAAGACTCTTGAGAGTTCCTTGAACAGCAAGAAGATCAAAGCAGTCAATCCTAAAGGAAATCATTCCTGAATATGCATTGGAAGGACTGATGCCAAAGCTCCAATATTTTGGCCACTTGATACAAAGAGCCGACTCATTGGAAAAGACTCTGATGCTGGGAAAGAGATTGAAAGCAAAAGGAGAAGGGGGCAGCAGAGAATGAGACAGTTAGACAGCATCACCGGCTCAATGGATGTGAATTTGAGCAAGCTCCAGGAGATGGTGAAGGACAGGGAAGCCTGGTGTGCTGCAGTCCATGGGGTCACAAAGAGTTGGATATGATAAACAAAAATCTCCATTTCACAGTAAGACTGAAGCTCTGAAAGTTTCTGTGCCAAGATCATTCATGTAATAAGTAAAGTGAGGTTTGAGTCCCATTCGTCCCACTCCAGTGTCTGTGCCTTGTCACCTATGATGATACTGAAATTCTTAGTTTTTTAATTCATTTATCCATTTATTTTTGACCATTCTGGGTCTTTGTTGCTGCACGAGGGCTTCTCATTGCAGTGGTGTCTCTTGTTGTGGAGCAAGGGTTCTAGGTGTGTAGGGCTTCAGTAGTTTTCGTGCGTAGGCTCAGCAGTTGTGGCCCACGGGCTTAGTTGGTCCGAGGCATGCAAGATCTTTCTGGACCAGGGATCAAACCTGTGTCCCCTGCATTGGCAGGTGGATTCTTTAGCACTGGACCACCAGGCAAGCCCACCACCCATGATGATGAACATTAAGGAAATACCTAATGAACTTCATGGATGTTTTAATTGGCTGCTGCGTTGGTGGGAGAGCCCCCTGAATCATGACTGAACCTCCTTTTCTTAAAGGATGCTGAAGGGTTAAAGTGAGCATACTAAGATCAGTCAGAGGCTTTGACTCTCTGGGGAAGTGTCTGGAAGCAAACACTTCTGCATGAAGCCAGACGGATGTTAAACATCTCATTTCACCGTGTGCTGAAGATAAAGTGAACAGCAAAACAAAAAATACAAAGGCAAAATGAAATGGGAACCATTTAGAGGGGGGATTTCTCTGTAAAGAAGGCATCCCTTGAGGGTGAATCAATACAGGCTACTCATCTCCTGCATTGTACATGGGTTCGTTAAAACATCAGTGCCCTCACCAATCAATAAAGCTTCAGGGACCCAGGCCTGTCTGACAACCCAGAGGGTGCAAATCGCACAAAAGTAATGGCTACTCTCCAGGAAGAAGGAGTTTTCTTAAGTCAAATCAATAGACCCACATCTCCAGGCTGCATAAGCTGGGAAACATTAATGGAGTTGTTTCCAAAAACCAAGGCTAATAAGCTCTGCTGTTATTTGATTTAACTTCAAAGATCCTAGTGTAACCTTACCTGAGGAAAGCAAAATTAAGTAGGGAAGAAAAGCGTTTTTCACCTGCATCCCAGGGAAGGCCATGTACCAACAGAAATCAATGACTTTCACATGGACACTCCACCTTTATAGAATGCATGTTTCAGGGATCGACTTGCAGATGTAAACTGAAAGCTTTGCCTCAGGGTGGAGTGTAGCCTGCAGCTTCCAGACATGGTCTTCCTAAGTCCTAGGTATAAATACACCAGCTAGAATCCTTGTTATAAGTCTTGCTGCTGCTACTGCTACTAAGTTGCTTCAATCATGTCCATCTGTTTGCAACCCTATGGACCATAGCCCACCAGGCTTCTCCATCCATGGGGATTCTCCAGACAGTAATACAGGAGGGGGTTACCATGCTCTCCTCCTGGGGATCTTCCCAACCCAGGGACTGAACCCACATCTCTTATGTCTCCTGCATTGGCAGGCAGGTTCTTTACCACCAGAGCCACCTGGGAAGCCCTCTGAGCCTTGAAATCTTAATTCAGGATTTCTCAACCCTGCCATTTGCAGTCTGATAATCCTTTATTGTAAGGGTTTATCCTATCCATTGTACAGTGGGTTTTTTTTTTTTTTTTTTTTTTNTTTTTTTTTTTTTTTTTTTTTTGGCTGCACTGGGTATTAGTTGTGGCACACACAATCTTTAGTTGCAGCATTTGGGATCTAGTTCCCTGACCAGGGATCGAACCTGAGTCCTCTGCATTGGGAGCACAGAGTCTTAGCCACTGGACCACCAGGGAAGTGCATGTTTCTCAGCATCTTTAGCCTCTTCCCCACTAGATGCCAATGGCAACCCCTCGCCTGAGTTGTAACGAGCAAACGTGCCTCCAGACCTTGCTAAATATCCCCTGGAAAGTCTTTTATCCTCAGGTGAAATTGTTCCTGGGTAAGAATTGAATTTTACTTGCAGAAAAAAATTGTGGGAAGAAAGATAGTATCTTGAACCTTATAAACTCATATTTAGGAGGTTAGGGCCTTTGGGATGATAGGAACCAGAGATAAAACTCTGATTAGACACTTTCTTTTTTAAAACAGTTATTTATTTGGCTGTGCCAGGTCTTAGTTGCAGCACTCAGGATCTTCAAACTTCATTGCAGCATGTAGGATCTTTATTTAGTTATGGCATGTGGGATCTAGTTTCCTGACCAGGGATTGAACCCAGGCCTTCTGCACTGAGAGTGTGGAATCTTAGATGCTGGGCCACCAGAAAAGTCCCTGGATACTTTATTTTGTTTCTTGTTTCTATGTACCAGTTTTATTTCTCCAGATAAGCTTCTTCACAAAATAGAGACCATGATCATGAGTAGACTGAAGCTCGTATCTATGCAACTCTGTAATAAGGAAGGAAAAGAATCTTTTGCAACCAAGTTCAATCCAAAAGCACCAGGAAGGATTCTATTCCAGCTTAAGTAACAAATCTGCAAGTCACTCTGGAGCTGTCTGTGTTCGGTGGGGAGTTGACAGACTCCAGTTGGCTCATATCTTCTCCTGTTGGGCAGGGGTTTCCTGCTAAGAAGAAAAGAAACTTATTCATTCATGCATCCACCCATCCATCAATCATGTACTTTGTACTATTCACTGTCTTGAGTGTTGAGGATATAAAGATAAATAGCTCACCTGTGTCCTGCCTCAGAAAGGTTTTCAGTGCAGTTTATTACATTTGCAGCTAAACTGGGATAATATCCTACATCATTTCAGCAGATGGTGATAAGAAACTATTTTAGTGATTTGGGAAATGATTGAAAATGGTCTGGAAGTAGATATGGGACTTATGAGGGAGCAGACAGAATTTGATTAGGAAGACAATGAGAAATAAAGCATTCTCACAGTTGAAAAAGCCTTGGCCATTTTCTTCCCCACAATTTTAAACTTTATTTTGTATTGGGGCATAGCTGATTAACAATATTGTGATAATTTCAGGTGAACAATGAAGCCATTTGTATGCATGGATCCATTCTCCCTCAAACCCCTCTTCCCTCCAGTCTGCCACATAACATTGAGCAGAGTTCCCTGTGCTATATAGTAGGTCCTTTTTGGTTATTGCTTTGGCCAGTTTTTAAATAAAATTCCCCAAATGCTTGGGAAAATAGAAGAGGTAGCAATTGTCTCAAAGCTCACCTTGTAGGGGAAGTGTCAGTGATGATACTGGTGGATAAGTGTCACCCCAGAATCCTACTTAAGCCCCTACCTCGGATAAATGCTGATAACTGATACCTCAGTGTCAGGAGGAAGCTGCAAAGAGGAAACAACAAAAACTTCGAGAACCACCGAGATCCAAGATGGCAGAGTATTTGACATCCAGTGAACCTTGAGCCTCATTATAGTCTTGGTATGGTACACCAGGGCTTCCCTGGTAGCTCAGATTTAAGGATCTGCCTGCAATGTGGGAGACCTGGGTTCGATCCCTGGGTCGGGAAGATCCCCTGGAAAAGGGAATGGCAACCTACTGCAATATTCTTGCCTGGAGAATTCCAAGGACAGAAGAGCCTGGAAGGCTACAATCCATGGGCTCGCAAAGAGCTGGACAGGACTGAGCAACTAACACTTTCACTTTCACAGTACATTAGCTGAATGACATAACCAACCGGCACCATGACAGTTGACAGTTACCATGACAACAACCAGAAAAGCCCAAACAAGGGCTGAAAAGGACAGTTGCATCCATTCTGGGTCCAAACCATGCCCTTGTTCTTGGATAACTCATGAATATTCCTGTCACTCTTGCAAATCCCTCCATTTTACCTCAGCCTTCCTGTATATGTGATGTCTTCACTCAAATTGGGTTGAGAAGTTATTTGCAAGCTAGTTTCCTGCTTCTCCATTCTTTAGCCATTGAATAAATCTTGTGCTGTTCCAGTCTCAGCATTGGTTTCATTATTTCGAATCTGATTGGAAAAAGAACCTCCCTGGCTGAGACAGGGTCTTGGCTCAGGCTAGGACTCCGGCACAAGTCTGGTCAACCAGTTCAGTAACAGAATTATGAAGATCGTGTAAGCTGAGCAAATGAGTTTCGGGTTTATTCTAGTCAGAGAAGGGTCACTGGACAATGGCCACTGGGTGAGAATTCTTTTAAATTATCTTTGAACATAATGAAAGTAACAATACAAGTGGTCCATAGGATAGAGGAAAAGTTATTTCTCAAGTTCACTTCCAAAGATCCAAACAATATACTGAAATCCTTGTTTCCTTTATATCATTAACCATGGGCTAGAATTTTTCTTTCACTTGTTATTTGCTTGGTTCTGTCTTTTGTCCACAATAGAACATGATCCCCGTGGGTTCTCACAAGTCTTCTGTATCTACCTCCAGCACAGCATCTGGTATCTACAGGGTGTTCAGTAAATATTCCCTGAGTTTGTCCATTCATCCATCTATTATTCATTTATGCAGTCATTATTCAGTCATGCATATACCCCGTCATCTGTTCAGTGCAGCACTTAATGAATACCTGTTCCAGCTGGTTTATCAAAAAAGAGCATTCTTGGTTGATATGTAGGTATTTGGAAGGAAAAAATGTCCAGATTGATAAACAAAAACCTATAGATGTTTGCATTGGTGCTTCTGTGTCTCTGTTTAGATTGTGCAAGTGGTACTTTATACGTAGGGCATCTTCCCTAATGGAGAATTTTTCTTTTTGATGAACAACCCCAAGCAAGATCTTTCTCAAGTGTATGCTGGTGGATGGGTAGAGAAGCCTGGAATGTAACAGTTCATAGCTTGTATGGAGAGTTTGTTCTCAAAATCATGACTGTCGAGGACAGAGGTATTGGAATACTCATACTGGTGGGAATGTATAATGAAGCAACTGCTTTAGAAAACAGCTTGGCAGTTTCTCAAAATATTAAACATGGAGTTCTCATAGATCCAGAATTATCACTCCTAGGTATATGCCCAAGAGAAATAAAAATATATGTCTATGTGAAAACTTTACATGAATCTTCATAGCAACATTACTTGTAATATCAAAACACCCTCAAACATCCATTCTCTGGTAATTGGATAAACACATGTGGGCTATCCTCACAATGGAACATTATTTAGCCATTAAAAGGAATGACACTCTGGTAGATGTTACCACATGGATGAGACTGGAAAGCATGCTGAGTGCAAGAAGTCAGTCATGAAAAGCCGTACATTGTATAACCATGTTTATGTGAAAGGTCTGGAACAGAAAAGTCCATGAAAACAAACTAGACTTGTGGTTGCCAGAAGCTGTTAGGCAGGGAGTAAGGGATGAGGCTATGGTTTTTCCTGTGGTCATGTATGGATGTGAGAGTTGGACTGTGAAGAAAGCTGAGCGCTGAAGAATTGATGCTTTTGAACTGTGGTGTTGGAGAAGACTCTTGAGAGTCCCTTGGGCTGCGAGGAGATCCAACCAGTCCATTCTGAAGATCAACCCTGGGATTTCTTTGGAGGGAATGATGCTGAAGCTGAAACTCCAGTACTTTGGCCACCTCATGCGAAGAGTTGACTCATTGGAAAAGACTCTGATGCTGGGAGGGATTGGGGGCAGGAGGAGAAGGGGACGACCGAGGATGAGATGGCTGGATGGCATCACTGACTCGATGGACGTGAGTCTGAGTGAACTCTGGGGGTTGGTGATGGACAGGGAGGCCTGGCGTGCTGCGATTCACGGGGTCACAAAGAGTCGGACACGACTGAGCGAGTGAACTGAACTGAACTGAAAGGATGAGGAGTGACTGCTAATGAGAAGGAGGTTTCCTTTGGGGATGATGACAAAATCCTAAAATTAATAGTAGGGTTACTATTGTTAATAGTTAATACCACATACCTGTGTATCTAAATAAAACGCTAACGTATACAGTTTAAAAGCTGCGTTTTATGATATGGTCTCTGGATTTTTATCTTAAAAAAAATTAGGGCTTCCCTGGTGGCTCTGTGGTAAAGGATCTGCCTACCAATGCAGGGAACATGGGTTCCATCCCTGGTCCAGGAAGATCCCATATGCCTCGGAGCAACTAATCCTGCGTGCTACAACTATTGAGCCTGTGCGCGAGACCCTGGGAGCTGTAACGACTGAACCCACGTGCCGCAACTACTGAAGCCCTGTGTGTTCTAGAGCCCACCTCTGCAACAGAAGCCACCTCAATGAGAAGCCTGCTCACCACATCTGGAGAGTAGACAGGCTCACCAGGACTGAGGAGCCTCAGGGAATTCAGAATGGAGACCAGCAGGATACTGGCCCCAGACAGCTGAGGAGAATATCAAAGGAATAAATTCAGTGAGCCTAGACTCTTGCATCTTCCCAGAGCTGACTTCCTTAACTTGGGATATCTGATTTTCCTTTAATTAGCAACAATCTTTTGATGCTCAGACTACCTGCCCTTTGTGGCAAAAGTTCTATATAACTTGGCTCCTCCCCTCACCTCCTCGGAGTAGTTCTTTCAGGGTTATTTGAGATGCTTTCCTGGGTTTGAAGTCCTAAAAATTTCCTACCAAATAAAACATAACTCTCCCCTTTTAGGTTGAGAGTATTTTTTAAGTCCAGACACGTCATGAAATACCATTCTTGTCCAGAAGCACTGAGAATTTATGGGTAAATTAGCTTTTTGTAATTTGAATTATATTATGGCCATACAAGATGAGATGGTGATAAGTTTGTTCTGTTTTACTACTGTAAGCTGAGGTTTTCCATGAAGCAATAAATTGGTATCATTTCACCATGGCAGTAGGAGGGCGGGGTAGGGGTTAAGAGTTATTTCTATTGGTGAGCTCACTGCTTGCACACAGAATTTCTCGGACAGCTCAGAATAGGTCCCTTAGAGGCAAGAATTTGATTTCTCTGTATACATGGTGGGAAGAACACAAACTCCATCTGTGCTAAGATTATAATGCTAAAGGCATTGCTTGTGCACCAAGAACTTCCCTTTGAAAATACTAGGGCTTGGCTGGACTCTGAATTTCTGAGTCTTCTGAGAAATACCCCCAAGATTTGGAGTTTGTCAGCGGCCACCCCGTCTGTGTCTGCCGGGTCCTGCCAGCTTGGGTCTTTCCTAGTCCCTCTTTTCGACTCTCTGTTTGTGGAATAGGTGGTTGAGAGGTCACATTTTTAAAAAATTAATTTATTTACATTTGTATTCACTTATTACCCTTTCCCTGGAATCATAGGAGCAAACTGTCCATTATTGATGAAAACAATAAGCACCCTAAAATCTGAGAATACTGTTTTATTCAGTGGAATTTCTGAGGACTTCGAGGCTTTGTGGCTACTTCTGAAGTAGCTCTGAGGGACTGCTGTTAAGAAGTAAGAGAGGAGCCAGGATGTACAGTAAGATCCACTACATGCAAAGTTCAAGTGGTGAACTTTCAAAGACAAGGATGGGCTTTACATGTCCAGTCATGTAAGTTAGTGCGTGTGTCTGGCGTACATCGTCCCGAGCGTGCATCCTCTCCATGTGCTGTGCTTTTGTGGACTTTACTGAGCAGCGCTGTATTGGATACAGGAGTACACTATCTTTATTTCAAGCCCAGCATGTCCAGAAGCAAGCATAAATGCAGCTGATTCATGTTGATGGCAAAAACCATCATAGTATTGCAAAGCAATTATCCTCCAATTAAAATAAATACATTAAAAAAAGCCAACAGTGCTGCAGCTAGTCAGATTATTAAAAGATTACTGTTAATTAAAGGAAAAAACAAATATCTTAAGTTAATGAATGTAGTGCTTTTCTTTGAATGAGAAGATACGAGAGACTGGTCTCACTGAAATCATTCCTTGGATATGCACCTTAGCTATCTGAGGCCAGTATCCTGTTTTCTCCACCCTGAATCCCCTCAGGATACACAGGTCAGGGTGACTTCAGTGGCTGATGGCTTGATAGCTGCTACATCTTTGTTTACTGATAGGGCAGCTGACGTTCTTTGCCTACATAACTTAGATTCATAATGCATGATACACGATTTTCTTATATTCACAAATGTTTTCTTTTTTTCCTAATAGGAACTTTACTAAGTAGTTTTAATAGGAGTTAGAAAAATTCTGTAGACATTCCTTTGTTATTTCCCACCTTGAAAATCTGTTGATCTTGCCAAAATACCTTTAAAAAAAAAGGAAAGGAAAAAATGTGACTAATTCATGTGCAAACCCTGAACCCCTAAGCTTGTGATTCCAGCCTGTGTGCCAATGGAACCTCATTCAGAGTGCTTCTCTCCACCAGGTTCAGTGTCTGCCGTCAGAGCTGGTTCAGGAGGCTGAGCAGCACCATATGCTGGGCCCTCACCAGATAAACAGCTTTCATCCCTCCTGGGCTGCTGTTTGAATCATATGAAGTGCTTGGATCCTTTCCTATGCTAACAAGTGTTGGTACTACTGAACTCAGGTCCAGCTGCTTGCTACTCAAAAATCAATACTCGAGAGAGGCCAATGTTAGCAGAAAGGAAAATTGGTTTTAATTGGTTTTAGAGTGCTGGCCATCTAGGGAGAGAGTGGACTCTATCCCCCAAAAACCATCTTCAAAGATTCTGCTCTGAAAGTTTTTAAAGGGAAATATGGAAGTAATCTCAGTTAATTACTGAAATTGGGGGGCCAGAGTCATCCCCCACTCCGTGCAGGTTTGTTGACTTTTGGTGAATTTTTTTCCCAACGTTCTCTTGTTCATGTAGTTAGTTTGTGAGATTACTGGAGGGAAAGCTGGGGAACAGATCTGTTAATTACTTATTCTTTTTGGCGGGGTGGGGGGCGGTGCTGGGTAAGAGGAGGATTTATTTAGACAGAAACACAGGCCAAATATGGGCCATTTCAGAAGGGTAGAGGCCCCGAAATATGGCACAGTTAGTTTTTCGTTGTTGTTGTTTTCTTGAAGATGGTGCTTTTGTTTTTGTCTTTTATATTTATCGATTTATTTGGTTGTGCCAAGTCTTAGTTGCAGCATGTGGGAATCTTTAGTTGTGGCATGAGAACTCTTAGTTGTGGATTGCGGGATCTAGTTCGCCAACCAGGAATTGAGCCCTGGTCATCAGCATTAGGAGCACAGTCGTAGCCACCAGGCCACCAGGGAAGTTTCTGGTGTGGTTAGTTTTTACGGACTGGGTAATTTCATAGGCTGATGAGTGGGAGGGTTATTCCAACTATTTTGGGGAAGGAGTGGGGATTTCTAGGAAGTGAGCCTCTGTCCACTTTTTTGCCTTTTATGGCTGGCCTCATGGCGCTGGTAGGTATGTCTTTTAGATGCAAGTGTGTTACAGTGAGCATATAACGAGGCTCAGGGTCTCAGTCAGTTCAGTCGCTCAGCTGTTCCTGACTCTTTGCGACCCCATGGACTACAGCACGCCAGGCTTCCCTGTCCTTCAGCAACTCCCAGAGATTGCTCAAAACTCATGTCCATCGAGTTGCTGATGCCACTCAACCATCTTACCCTCTGTCGTCCCCTTCTCCTCCCACTTTCAATCTTTCCCAGCATCAGGGTCTTTTCCAGTGAGTCAGTTCTGTGCATCAGGTGGCCAAAGTATTAGAGTTTCAGCTTCAGCATCAGTCCTTCCAATGAATATTCGGGACCAGGTTCCTTTAGGATGGACAGATTGGATCTCCTTGCTGTCCAAGGGACTCTCAAGAGTCTTCTCCAACACCGCAATTCAAAAGCATCAATTCTTTGGCATTCAGCTTTCTTTATGGTCCATTAGATTCAGTGCTTTTTAAAAGTTTTTTAAAAAACTGTGATTCTGTTTTATTTTTTAATTTTTGTCTACACCATGGAGCATGTCATATCTTAGTTCTCTGAGCAGGGATTGAACTTGCACCCCTTGAATTAGAAACTCAGAGTCTAAACCACCGGACCACCAAGGAGGTTGCTCAGTTGCTTTTCTATAAACAAGAGGCAGGGGACTTGGGGGATCTTTTGTACTGAGGGAGTTGGGGAGGGATCTGCTAATTTCCATGGGTGGCACTTAAAAAGTTCTCCAGGTCTAGGGGTGAAATGCTAAAATGAAAACATTCTACAAATTAAGTAAGTGCTAAACTTTGCATGGAGTCATCGTCTGGGACCTAGGATGCTCTGAAATTTGGATAAGAGATAATTTTTGGAAGATACCTGTTTTAGAAAGAGTAAAGCCTTATTGAAAGTGTTTTGGGTAGACTTTTTTCTTTAGGGGAAAACAACTAAAAAGGTCTTGGTTTTCCCCTGGGAGTAGCCCATCAAACAGAATCAAAAAACATTCCCTGCTGTCTAATGGAGGTTTTGGAGGTTGGAGAAGGGTGTCAGGGAGCCCTGCTGTGAAGACGTTCTGTCTGCCCCAAATTAAGGTGAGCAGCTGACCCTTGTTAGAGATCTGAGATGAAAGCCAGTGTCTGTGTACATCCCCCAGGCCCCCTTGGGAGATTTGGGGAAATATAATGAAAAATAGTATCTCTGCCAACTCAAAAAACCTCTCTCAAAAACAGAAGAAGGGAAAATTTATTATCAAGTATTAACCCAGAATGCCTGCACATCACAGGCACATTGCTAATATCTTGCAAAGACAGTAAGCCATTTCACCATTATATAGAGCTAAGCAGATACCACCCCTCTTGTATATGTGCTCAAGATAACAATAACCGGTTCAGTAAGTAAAAGGATTCAACAGCACTATTTATCAGAAGGACTTCATCCTAAACTCTCCTGTTAATTAGGGCCCTCGCTTGTACTTGCAAATTGCTTTTTTCTAGGGAGAAGGAAATTTCTCACAGCACAGGGAGCTCAGCTTGGTGTTCTGTGATGACCTAGAGAAGTAGGAGGGGAGGAGGGAGGGAAATTCAAGAGGGAGGAGATATATGTATACTTATAGTTGATTCATATTGTTGCACAGCAGATACTAACAACATTGTAAACAATTATATTGCAATAAAAAAACTTTTTTAAGAAAAATAAAATTTTCATATTTTTAAGATGGAAGGTGGGTTTACAACCTGGAGGCAGGTGTCAGTGGAAGTTATAATCCCCCTCCCACAGAAATTGGGAGATAGAGGTGTGATCCTGCTATTAACATTGAAAAAAAGAAGACATTCCTGAGTTGTAGACAAATGCTTATTTAGTTTTGAAAAGATTCACACATACACTTCAAAGGAGGCAGAGAAAGCAATTAAAAGTTTTCCGGAGTCAATTCTGTAAGAAAAAGAGACTCTTTTTGTACCAGGAAAAAAAAATCAAAGTTAATTTTTCTGACTAGAAATATGTTTTCTCATAAGGAACCCCAATTAGTTTAACTAATTACTGTTTATTTTGTATACATGAAGTTTTAGGAGAATGAGTGTGAGACCTGGGACATAGCTAGGCAGCAGCGGAGCCTAGAGGGCTCAAGCTTCCTTGGTTCAAGTCACTGCCAAAGCTGACAGTTCTGACTTCTCCTTGGGCATTTGTGCTAAGGTATTAACCTAAATTTATTAAGAACAGTGGTTTTTCATTCAGATACTATGTGTTCAAATCCTAGTTCTGTATCTATAGTTCTGTACTCTGGACCAATTGGAATTTTTTTCTCTGTACCTCATTTGTGGCATTATAAGAATAAGAATACTTGGCAAAATTACTGTGAGGATAATGTGGCTATTGCTGATTGCAAAAAAAAAGCACAACGTAAAACTTGAGAATTATGTTCTATTCATCACACTGAGGACTTAAACCTGAGACAGCCTCTAAGATAGGTGTGAGGGACTGCTCTGAAGAGGTAATGGAGGAGCCATCATATATAGGAATTTTTGTTATTTAATTTAACTAAATTTATTTTTTTTAATTGGAGTGTAATTGCTTTACAATGTTGTATTAGTTTCTACTGTGCAATGAAATGAATCAGTTATATGTATTTTTTTTTATTTCTTTGGGGGGGGCTCCAAAATCACTGCAGATGGTGATTGCAGCCATGAAATTAAAAGATGCTTACTCCTTGGAAGGAAAGTTATGACCAACCTAGATAGCATATTCAAAAGCAGAGACATTACTTTGCCAACAAAGGTCCTTATAGTCAAGGTTATGGTTTTTCCAGTAGTCATGTATGGAGTGAGAGTTGGACTGTGAAGAAAGCTGAGTGCCAAAGAACTGATGCTTTTGAACTGTGTTGTTGGAGAAGACTCTTGAGAGTCCCTTGGATTGCAAGGAGATCCAACCAGTCCATTCTAAAGGAGATCAATTCTGGGTGTTCTTTGGAAGGAATGATGCTAAAGCTGAAACTCCAGTACTTTGGCCACCTCATGCGAAGAGTTGACTCATTGGAAAAGACTCTGATGCTGGGAGGGATTGGAGGCAGGAGGAGAAGGGAACGACCGAGGATGAGATGGCTGGATGGCATCAGTGACTCAATGGACATGAGTTTGAGTGAACTCTGGGAATTGGTAATGGACAGGGAGGCCTTGCGTGCTGCGATTCATGGGGTTGCAAAGAGTCGGACATGACTGAGCGACTGAACTGAACTGAACTGATACATATATTCCTTCTCTCTTGACTCTTCCCTCATCTCACCCTTATAGGTCATCACAGAGCACCCAGCGGAGCTCCCTGTGCTGTACAGCAGCTTCCTGTCACCAAAAAATCTACAAACAGTAAATGCTACATATGATGTGGAGAAAAGGGAACCCTCTTGCACTGTTGCTGGGAATGTAAATTGATAACAGCCACTATGGAAAACAGTATGGAGATTCCTTTAAAAATAACTAAAAAAAACCACATAGTTTTTGTAGCAAAGACCAGTTAGTTGGAATGTCAAAAGATTGCTCTTGTTGTTTAGCCACTCAATCACATCTGACTCTTGTGACCCCATGTACTGTAGCCTGCCAGGCTCTTCTGTCCAAGGGATTTCCCAGACAAGAATAGTGGAGTGGGTTGCAATTTCCTTCTCCAGGTGATCTTCCTGACCCAGGGATTAAATCTACATCTTCTGCATTTGCAGATGGATTCTTTACCACTGAGCCACCTGGGAAGCAATTTCAGACTTGTCCAAATGCTGCAAAAACACCTCCGTTCCTCCACTCTATACTTTTACATAGTAAGTCCTTTAAACTTTCAGACCCTGTCTCAGGGCAAAAGAGTCTCTTCCACAAGTTTTAAAACTGGCAACGAAGGGTTGGTTTGGTGCCTACAGGTGGTGTGCAGAGGCTGGTCTAAGAAAGTTTGGAGGCATCTACTGCCAAAACATTCTCTGGGACTTTGATAAGACTGAGGAAGAGATACCTTTAGTTAAAAGTATTCATCTTTGCTTTTTTGTCTAGTACCTCTGAGCTTCTATGTATGAAGCAAACCTCATAAGATAGCCATCAGAAAAACCTATTAATCAGCTATGAGAAAAACCTGTTATTCACTGGGGAAGCCCATCGAAAGATTACTGTTTATTAAAGAAAAGCAGATATCTTAAGTTAATAAATATAGCAGTATTCTATCGATTTGAGCATTACTTTACNGGAAGCCCATCGAAAGATTACTGTTTATTAAAGAAAAGCAGATATCTTAAGTTAATAAATATAGAAGTATTCTATCGATTTGAACATTACTTTACTAGCATGTGAGATGAGTGTAATTGTGCGGTGGTTTGAGCATTCTTTGGCATTGCCTTTCTTTGGATTGGAATGAAAACTGACCTTTTCCAGTCCTGTGGCCACTGCTGTATTTTCCAGATTTGCTGGCATGTTGAGTGCAGCACTTTCACAGCATCATCTTTCAGGATTTGAAATAGCTCAACTGGAATGCCATCACCTCCACTAGCTTTTTTTGTAGTGATGCTTTCTAAGGCCCACTTGACTTCACATTCCAAGATGTCTGGCTCTAGATTAGTGATTACATCATCATGATTATCTGGGTCATGAAGATCTTTTTTGTACAGTTCTTCCGTGTATTCTTGCCACCTCTTCTTAATATCTTCTGCTTCTGTTAGGTCCATACCATTTCTGTCCTTTATCGAGCCCATCTTTGCATGAAATGTTCCCTTGGTATCTCTAATTTTCTTGAAGAGATCTCTAGTCTTTCCCATTCTGTTGTTTTCCTCTATTTCTTTGCATTGATCATTGAAGAAGGCTTTCTTATCTCTTCTTGCTATTTGGAACTCTGCATTCAGATGCTTATATCTTTCCTCTTCTCCTTTGTTTTTCACCTCTCTTCTTTTCACGGCTATTTGGAAGGCCTCCCCAGACTGCCATTTTGCTTTTTTGCATTTCTTTTCCATGGGGATGGTCTTGATCCCTGTCTCCTGTACAATGTCACGAACCTCATTCCATAGTTCATCAGGCACTCTGTCTATCAGATCTAGGCCCTTAAAT
>SJYQ01001638.1:278036-342532 GCA_006410935.1 Redunca redunca | reverse complement strand
GTGCTGGGCCTTTGCTGTCACATTGCCACATTCTCTAATTGCAGAGCGCAGGCTCTAGGTCCCTGGGCTCAGTAGTGGCACGCAGGCTTAGTTGTACCACAGCATATGGGATCTTCTTGGACCAGGGCTCAAATCTGCATCCCCTGCATTGGCAGGCAGATTCTTAGCCACGGGACCACCAGGGAAGTCCATAAATAGATATTTTCGTCATCATCTATTGTTCTGTCTCCCATCTCTCTAAACCCTTAGAATTTAAGCTATACAAGGCGTAGGAGCGTCTTTTGTTGTAATCTTTTGTGTTTTGTCACCAATTCAGAGCCATGGAGGTGACATGGGGAGTTTGTCGTTACTAACAAACCCCTTTCCTCCCCCACGAGTGGTTCCCTAAGGTCCAGAGAGTCATTCTTTCTATGTGTCCTACAGAGCCTATGCTGAACCCTGTGAAATTCCCTCCCGCTGCTGCTGCTGCTGCTAAGTCACTTCAGTCATGGATGACTCTGTGCGACCCCAGAGACGGCAGCCCACCAGGCTCCCCCCTCCCTGAGATTCTCCAGGCAAGAACACTGGAGTGGGTTGCCATTTCCTTCTCCAATACATGAAAGTGAAAAGTGAAAGTGAAGTCGCACAGTCATGCCCCACTTTTAGTGACCCCATGGACTGCAGCCTACCAGGCTCCTCCGTCCATGGGATTTGCCAGGCAAGAGTACTGGAGTGGGGTGCCATTGCCTTTTCCATGAAATTCCCTCCTAGCATCCTTAATAACCATCACTCTGAAATTCTGTTGAGCGCTACATACCATCATCAGACCAAACACGTGGCATGTGTTATTTCCCTAATGCTATTAAATACAAAATCCACATGAGGATTTTACATAAGGATTGGGTGCTCAAGTCCTGTGTCTGAGTCAGAGTGGACCTGGTCAAGGAACTGGGTTTGTTTCATTCTGGAGCTCAAACTAGTGGTCCCCAAGGTTTATTTCACACTGGAATCAACAGGGACTCTTTAAAAATCAATGGATTCTCAGGACTTCCCTGGTTATCCAGTGGTTAAAACTCTGTGCTTCCAATGCAGGGGGCACGGGTTTGATCCCTGGTCATGAAACTAGATTCCACATGCCACATGGTGCAGCCAATAAATAAAGTAAAGTTACTTTAAAATGTATGGATTCTTGGCTCCAACCCCAAGACATCCTAATTGAAGTGCCATGGGCTGAAATGGCAATGGGATATTGAGCCTCCCACCAAGGGATTCTAGTATGTAACAAAATTTGGGGACCATGCGCTCATCCTTTTCATCCTGTAATGGCCTGTCTGGGGCTGTATCTTTCCCCTGAGCAAAACCAAACTGAAGGCCAGAGATAGTGTCTTTGTCTTCTAGATTCTGGACAGGAAGCAGTAATTCTGGCACAAAATAGCACCATCCTCGTGCCTGATGACTGAAGAGATTGGCAAAGAAATCAGTGACGGGCCTCTCTGATCAGGAGAGGAGCCCTGCCCTGCCATTTTACTCTGTAGAGTCCCACCATCATTAGAAAATTGAAGATATTTATTATGCTCATTTTGGTTTTGTTTGATTCCCAAGAGGGAATCCTCCACCAAGAGGGTGGAGACATGGAGGAGGAGGAGAAAGGGAGGGGTGCCTGTAACAGTGAGAGCCCTTGTGCAAGTCTGTAACTGAGCAGGACCCCCTGGGGCCTTCCTGGGACAGACCCTTCCCCCGTGTCTCAGTCTGCCTCTTGTTTGTGGAAAAGCTGCAGTCTCCCGAGTCTCCATTGACTTACAAAAGCCAGGCTCAAGAATTAGTGGTTGAAAGAATGTGGCCATGTAGTGACAAAAATTGGCTTTGGACTAGGAGAACCGGTAAGAACTCAAACATTAAATCAGCCATATGGCAATCACAGAATCTCTAGTTCCTCCCTGAAGTACCTAGATAACAGATGCACATTTCCTGGTTGTTTCACAGATGCTAAAACCCCATCAAATGGAAGAAGCTAACTACTTGATGACCATGAGCTCATAGCCCTTGATTATAAAGGGCTCTTCTTCCATTTACTTCTGTAGGTATTTTACCTTTTTCATTCCATTTTTCTCATTAGTGTTGCGAGGAGCAGAAACTAGGGTTTCTACAGATCCTGTCGCCTCTCTCTGACTCCATCCTGGCTGAGAAGACCGTCCTAGGTGACCACATCACTATCATGGACCTGGGTGTGCAGCTGTTGTCCAGCTTGTCTCTTTCCCTGCAGTCTCACAGATTGGATGAAAGAGCCATCATCTCAACAGCAGCTGCATAGGACATTCTTCAAGCCCCATAGCAGGTAAGATTCCAGAGTTCTTTTGTCCTTGCACAATTGTGACTGCTTCTCAAAGGAGATCAGTAGAGCTGGGGCTCATAGCTGGGAGTAGTGATTCTTGAAACTTCCTGCTTCTTATCCTGTCTTTGAGAGAAGTACTCAGTAAGTTGGATAAATTTCCCTCTTATAAGCTTTTACACACTGACCATGTGTCCAACTATCAGATTGTGGCAGATTTTCTGTGGGAAAGGGGTTTCCCAGATGGCTCTCGTGGTAAAGGACCTGCCTGCCAGTGCAGGAGACATAAGAGACACGGGTTCAATCCTTGGGTCAGGAAGATCCCCCAGAGGGGAGCATGGTGACGCACTCCAGTATTCCTGCCTGGAGAATCCCGTAGATAGAGAAGCCTGGCAGGCTATGGTTCATAGAGTCACAAAGATTCAGACGTGACTGAAGCAACTTAGGGTGCATGCATGCGTCTGTGGGAAGAAGACTGCCTCAGACCACAACTAAAGATCACATGTCTTCCCTTTTCTAAAATAAGTAATAATTGATACTTGAAAATTCTATTTCCGCTGCTTAAGCCAGTGTAGCTAACAGGCACCAAGTATCTGTTGGCTTGTATTAATTATGGACAACTTGAAAGCTCTGCTCCATCGTTAATCTTGTAGCAAATCCATTTCAGTTGTACCAAGGTCACTGAGTCTTTCAAGCATACCTATCTGCATAATACATCTTTTCTCAGCTGCTTCAGAGGAGCTTGTCTTCCTAATAAAGAATGCTTGAGGTGATATTATCTCCAAGAGTAGCCTGATGGGCTGCACCCAGAAGTGATTCAGAGGTATCCTGTGATCTTTTAAACCATTTTTGGAAGATTCCAAGTCAAATTCTGCTCTATGACATTCGGTTAGTTCATGTACATCCAACTGCATCCATCAGAGTATACACATTTGTTCCTCCCACTCATGAGGTTACACACATCATTTACACCGGGATAGTTAATGGAGTCATATGAAATGGATATACAGACACAGAGGATTCACTGTGAGCGAGCAAAGCAACATCCCCCATTCCCATGACTGGGTCTGGCTGGGGAACGACGTGGAGCTTCTAGAGAACCCGGTGGCCGTGACCCTCCCGTCGGAGGAGTGCACCACCGTGATCGACAGGGGGCTGCAGTTCGAGGAGAGGAACTTCCTTCTGAACGGCGGTTCCCAGAAGACTTTCCATAGTCAGCTGNNTCCAAGTCAAATTCTGCTCTATGACATTCGGTTAGTTCATGTACATCCAACTGCATCCATCAGAGTATACACATTTGTTCCTCCCACTCATGAGGTTACACACATCATTTACACCGGGATAGTTAATGGAGTCATATGAAATGGATATACAGACACAGAGGATTCACTGTGAGCGAGCAAAGCAACATCCCCCATTCCCATGACTGGGTCTGGCTGGGGAACGACGTGGAGCTTCTAGAGAACCCGGTGGCCGTGACCCTCCCGTCAGAGGAGTGCACCACCGTGATCGACAGGGGGCTGCAGTTCGAGGAGAGGAACTTCCTTCTGAACGGCGGTTCCCAGAAGACTTTCCATAGTCAGCTGCTCAGACCTTCTGACTATGTCTATGAGAAAGACGTGAAAAACGACCCTCTGAGTTCCACAGGCCCCAAGAGGAAGAGGGTCAAGTTTACTTCCTACACCACCATCCTCCCAGAGGACGGCGGCCCCTACACCAACTCCATCCTGTTTGACAGTGATGACAACATCCAGTGGGTCTGCCCAGATATGGGGCTGGGAGAGCCCCTGGGCCTCAGAGACTACATGGAGAGGCTGCAGGACCAGATGTGAACTACTTTCTCGTGTTTGTATTCACCTTTACGCCTCTGTTTCTTGAATGGTGGAGCCGTGAGTCTGATCAGCAATAGGGGATGATTATCAGAGCCTCATTTGCGGTGGTCTGGCGGGATCCCTTTCTAAGCAGGTATCAGCTTAGAAGGTATCCCTTTCTAAGCTTTCTAAGAGAGCAAAGCAGCTGCGTTTGGAAGCCCAAATGTGCCCCTAGATCGACTCCAAGGGATCCTGGGAAGCTCATAGGATGTTTCTGCACACTTCTTGGGACCAGCTCAATGTAACCCAATAATCCTAGAATTCATGGATGTTACTCATTATCTCTGGGGAAATAGCCTCTTGGTTTAGAAAGGATTTGAGAGTTGACATTTCTTTTCTGAGTCCTTGGTAAAGTTCAGTGATCATCACTTGTCTGTGGCTTGAGAGTAGACATATGTAAAAGATAACAGGGACCTTACCACTGCTGGCTCTGTCGTAAAGAATCCATCTGCCGATGCAGGGGACACAGGTTTGATCCTTGGTCTGGGAAGATCCCGCCTGCCGCAGAGCAACTAAGCTTGTGCATCACAACTATTGAGTCTGTGCTCTAGAGCCTGGGAACTGCAACTCGTGAGGCAACATGCAGCAACTACTAAAGCCCGTGCCCTAGACAGAGCCTGTGCTCTGTGGCAAGAGATGTCACTGTTAGAAGCCCACGCACCGCAGCTAGAGATCAGCCCCCACTTGCAGCAACTAGGGAAAAGCCCTCGCAGCAATGAAGACCCAGCCCAGCCGAAGATAAACAAATAAATGATTTTTTAAAAAGGTACAGAATGTAGCCACCACTCTTATTAACAATAACCTCTGCTCTTTTTTTAAAAAGTTATTTTTACTGAAGTATAGTTGATTTATAGCATCAGGTTAGTTTCACATGTCCAGCAAAATGGTTCAGTTGTACATATTATATATATTATTTTTCAGATTCTTTTCCATTGTAGGTTATTACAAGATATTAGATATAGTTCTCTGTGATAAACAGTAGGTCTTTGTTGTTTATCAATTTTATATATGGTAGTGTGTATCTGTTAATCCCCAATTTTTAATTTATTCCCCTCCTTTCCCCTTTGGTAACCATGTTTGTTTTCTATGTCTGTGAGTCTGTTTTTGTTTTGTAAATAAGTCCATTCATATAATTTTTTATTAGATTCCACATATAAGTGATATCATATGATGTTTGTCTTTGTCTAACTTATATCACTTAATATGATAAGCCCTAGGTCCATCCGTGTTGCTTCAAGTGGCATTATTTCATTATTTTTTATGGCTGAGTAGTATTCCATTGTGTATATGAAGCACGGCTTTATCCATTCATCTGCTGATGAACATTTATATTGCTTCCATGTCCTGGCTACTCCAAATAGTGCTGCAGTGAACATTGGGATGTACTTTTCTGAATTATGGTTTTCTCAGGATATATGCCCAACAGTGGGATTGCTGGACCTTATGGTAGCTCTATTTTTAGTTTTTAAAGGAAACTGCATACTGTTCTCCATGATGGCTGCACCAATTTACATTCCTACCAACAGTGTAGGAGGGTTCTCTTTTTTCTCCACACCCTCTCCAGCATTCACTGTTTGTAGACCTTTTGATTGATGGCCATTCTGACCGGTGTGAGGTGATACTTCACTGTAGTAAGCTCTGCTCTTGCTTTGATTCACATATGCAAAGGGCAGGGACTGAGGTCCGAGATGCCAGGGATGTACATTGTACAACACTGAGAGTGGTGTGTGTGTGTGTGTGTGTGTGTGTGTGTGCACGTGCACTTGGTCACTCAGTCATGGGCAACTCTGAGACTCCTTGAACTATAGCCCACCAGGCACCTCTGTCCATGGAATTTTTCAGGCAAGAATACTGGAGTGGGTTGCCATTTCCTTCTCCAGGGGATCGTCCCAACCCAGGGAGCGAACCCAAGTGTCTTGCATCCCCTACGCTGGCAGGTGCAGTCTTTACCACTCACTATGCCATCTGGGAAGCCCTACTGAGAGTGGAGCCCTCATTAAATCTTGTGCCCTTGGCTCCTCATTCAGCCCCACCAGTCTCTGCGCTGCACGTGCATCAAAAGCCACTTTCTTTGGTTTCTGGATTCTTTTAGAAACATGAATGGAGGGAATAAGTCAGCCTTTTCCTCACAGTCTGTTTGACGGGCATGTCGGTTTGATTCTCTGGGATTTGTGATGTCATGTCATTTGCTGGAAATCCATGTTGGATGCTGGTTTTCTCCACTTTCCTCACTTTGATTTTCAGATATGGTACCTGAACTCTCCTCCCTGCTTTGTCTTTCCTATGTGTGCTAAGTCACTTCAGTCATGTCCAACTCTTTGGGACCCTATGGCCTGTAGCCCTCCAGGCTCCTCTGTCCATGGGATTTTCCAGGCAAGAACACCCGTGCGGGTTGCCATTTCCTTCTCCAGGGGATCTTCCTGACCCAGAAAGTGGACCTGCATCTCCTGCATCTCCGGCATTGGCAAGCGGGTTCTTTACCATTAGTGCTACCTGGGAAGCCCTTATATTTCCTAGTTTTCCTTAATGGAATATTTTATATCTGAATTGGACAAAAGGTTTTATTAAATAAATGGGTATCAATAAAACAGTGCTATTTAGCAAATACGTTTTACACGCAGCCTTTCTTTACTGCTTGAATTTTTGAGGAAATGTTGAGAACCATAAACACAATTGTCTTTTTTTCCCTCTGGCAGCATGAATTTCATGGGAAACAAATGAAGTTCATTTCTGAGGGTCAAATTTCTCAAACTACTTTTAGCTCTATTTATGCAAGCATTGTGCGGGCATTTTTTTTTATATCCAATCTGAAATCTAAAAATAGTATTGATGTGCACAGAAAGGAAATTGCCTAGGAAACAGCCTCAGAGGAGGCTTGCCATTTGCCTGAGCAAAAGTAAGAAAGAAAGAAATAGAATGATATTTCCAATCTAAGGGTATGTACAACATTTAGCTTGATGATGACCAGTAAAATATTCACAATTGTTTTCCTGTGAGACAAAACATTCACAAGATGCTCAAAGAGCAAGGTACACACACACAAGCACACACAAATACACACACACCAACACACATATCATACAAGGAGATGACTAATCCAAGATACTGCTGTAAGGAAAACAGGAGACTGGAGACCAGTGGCAAAGAAGAAAGTAACTGTATATGGCACTATTCTTAGATAACCTATAAAATGCTACCAGATGAACTACAGGAATTCTGTGAAGCAAAGCAAGAATTTGAAAGTAGGCAGATTTAACACAATTTTTATTTAGTAAGATGGAATCTGCTGAGGGGACTTCACTGGTGGTTCAGTGGCTAAGACTCCACACTCCCAATGCAGGGGGCCTGGGTTCGATCCCTAGTCAGGGAACTGGATCCTGCATGCCGCAACTAAGACCCAGTGCAGCCAAGACAAAAGGATCTGCTGAAATGGATATTGATCTAGAATGGTTCACCGCAGTCTCTGTGGAGCCCTTTCATCACTAAGAAATAAAGATTGGGGCTCCCCTGATGGATCAGTGGTAAAGAATCCTCCCGCCAGTACAGGAGAAATGGGTTTGATCTCTGATCCCACATATTGCGAAGCCACTAAGCCCGTGCGCCACACCTGTTGAGCCTGTATTCTGGAGTCCTGGAGCTGGAACTACTGAACCTGTGCATCGTAACTACTGGGGGCCCCCTGACTAGAGCCTGTGCTCCACAGCAAGAGAAGCCACCATGTGAGAAGCCCATGCACCGCAACCAGGGAGTAGCCCCTGCTCCTCACAGCTGGAGGAAGCCCTCTCACAGCAACGGAGAGCCAGCACGGCCAAAGATGAATAATTATTTTTAAAAAGAAACATTTTTTGAGGTCATAGTAAAATTTTTTATTTTTCTTATTCTTGGTCTAACAGATAATCTCTTCAAAATAATAGTAATAACAGTGAATTCGATTATATTTGCTTAAATATAAGTAAACTGAATGACAGTCATAATCATGGCACAGGAGAGAGGAATTAAGATTTTTGAGCTTTTTAATTTTTAAGCTGCATCAGTAATATCTTATTTATTGAAAAAAAAAGGTAGAACTTAAGCAAGAATGCAAAATATCCTGTATTTCTATGGTCTGTACATTGGCCTCATTATTGTTCTATAGTTTCAAACTATTTTATGATACAAATTTTAGTATGAAAGATAGAGTTTAGGACAGCACATAGTATATACCATGATGACTCCAAAAAGGTTAACTACTATTATTCTGACACTGTCTTTCAGTTGCAACTCTCTTTTTATTGAAGTATAGTTGATTTATCATTTGTGTTAGTTTCAGGCATACAACAAAGTGATTCAGTTATAAATACATTCTTTTTCAGATTCTTTTCTCTTATAGGTTATTACAAAATATTGAATCTAGTTCCCTATGCTATCCATAGGTCCATGCTGATTGTCTTTATGTATGGAGATGGTGGTGTTTAGTTGCTAAGTTGTGTCCAACTCTTTGTGACCCCATGGACTGTAGCCTGCCAAGCTCTTCTGCCCATGGGATTTCCCAGGCAAGAATACTGGAGTGGGTTGCCATTTCCTTCTCCAGGGGATGTCCTTGACCCAGGGATCGACCCATGTTTCCTGCATTACAGGTGGTCTTATGTATTGTAGGCAGATTCTTTACCAACTGAGTCACTGGGGAAGCCTACTTTATATATAGTAGTCTGAATCTGTTAATCAGAGCCTCCTAAGTTATCTTTCCCCCACTTTGCTATTTGGTAACCATAAGATGTCTTTCAATGTCTGTGAGTCTATTTCTGTTTTGTATATCGGTTCATTTGTGTCATATTTTAGATTTCATATACAAGTGATATCATATGATATTTGTCCTTCTCTATTGACTTACTTCGCTTATGTATGAAAATCTCTAGCTCCGTCCATCTTGCAGCAAATGGCATCATTTCATTCTTTCTATGGCTGAGTAATACTTCACTGTATATATGTGCCGTATCTTCCTTATCCATTCTTCTGTTGATGGACACCTGGGCTGCTTTCATGTCTTGGCTGTTGTGAACAGTGCTGCTATGAACACTGGGGTGCACATAACTTTTTAAATTAGAGTTTTCTCTGGATATTTGCCTGTGAGTGGGATTCTTGAGTCATATGATAGTTTTATTTTGAGTTTTTAAGGAGCCTCCATACTGTTTTCCGCGGTGGCTGCACCAATTTACATTCCCACCAACAGTGTAGGAGACAACTGTCTTATCTCAACAATGGTTCTCCCTTCTGCCTTTGCTCTCTTAGGGGCATGGCTTATCCTGTGTGAGTCGGTTTGGAAACTTTTGTCCTGCCTGAGCTCACATAACCTCAAGAATAGAACGTGCATATCTGACAACCAAATCTAAGAAATGGATTTTAAAGGCTCAGCGGTTGGAAGGAAGGTCCTGCAATAGTCATCAGAGGCAACTCCATGACTCCAAGTGGCTGATGACCCAGGGATTCACAACAGGGCACAACTAACCTCTTCTGATCATTGACCAAGGGTGAAAACATCCAAACCAGCTTCCCCTAAGCTTTTCCTACATTCTTCTTGTCTGTCTGTGCACGTGTGTGTGTGCATGTGTATATGAAAGAGAGAGATATAGAGAGAGAACAGGGTGAAAATCACATCCTGAGGTGTTATAATTAGGTTGGAAAAGTGAGGCTGGTAAAGCTTGATTTAAAAAAAAATGAAGCCAGGTGATCCAAATCATTTGATGTAAAAATAAAAGATACTGCAGCAATGAGAACATTAGACTTAACTCTTCCTATAAGAACCTCTAAGACATTACCCTGAATATGTGAGCATGTTGACCTAGAGGCGGGGGGAAAAAACCTCATTTACCCTTGATTTTTTTTCTGCAAGGAAAGAGAAGGAAATTTATGTTATCTTTAAAAGCCACTACCTTTCACCCCTAGTGCACTTGGCCTAATGGGTTCCCATGAGAAAGTAAGCAGCATTTTATGTTATTGGACTCAGTAGTGACTGTCCAAACTCACTCTGGAAATGACAGCTGAATATACATGCATCATGAGCTAGTCCAAATGTGGGTGTTTCATGGGGTGCCTCAACCATCCATACCTGGACCCAAATTATAGTTCATCCCAAAGTCCTAGATCCTTTGCAGTATCTGTCTTAACCAATCATTCTCACAGTTATAGAGAAGGGTATTTACCGTAAAATATCTATAAAGTGTATGCATGTATAAAAGTGAGAATGGTCAGAAATCACCACTAAGAATAACAGCAAAGATTGTTTGAAGAGGTGGCTAGTGCTTGTAGGAAGAGCTCCTGTATTAGCCAGGGGATGATTCCATGAACCTCTACAGTGACCAGAGGAGAGGTGGCCCCACTTTGCAGAGAGAAGTGCTTGCTATTTCAACATAATTATTCAAATGAAGCCTGCTGCTTCTCCAACTTAACTTTCAGTGTTCTCTCCATTTGGATACTTGACATTTGGCCCAGGCATAATGGGAACTCATTTCTAAAATAGAAGCGTCTAAATTCAATCACAGGATGAGTCATAGCCAGCTAGGCATCCCCCTTTAGACAGGGAGATTTGAGGAGGGTGGAGATCAAGGAGACTCACACTGAGGATGGGGAAGCAAGGGGTATCGCCTTAGCGATGAGGAACCTATTGAAAGTAGCCTGCAGATGAAGCGGTTCCCATGGCAACAGGGCGTGGCTTGGTGGAAGAAGCAAATCAACACTGAAAACGGGGGCATCCATGGTCTCTCAGGGGTAAAGAATCTGCCTGCCAATGCAGGAGATACAGGTTCAGTCTCTGCTCTTGACTGAAAAGATCCCACATGCCTTGGAGCAACTAAGGCTATTCACCGCAACTATTGAGCCCGTGCTCTAGAGCCCAGGAATCGCAACTCCTGAGCCCATGGGCTGCAGGTACGGCAGCCAGCCCACACGCCTAGAGCCGGTGCTCAGCAACAAGAGAGGACACCACCATGAGAAGCCTGAGCACCACAACTAGAGAAAAGCCCGCACAGCGACTAAGATCCAGCACCGCTGCTGCTGCTAAGTCGCTTCAGTCGTGTCCGACTCTATGCGACCCCATAGGCGGCAGCCCACCAGGCTCCCCCGTCCCTGGGATTCTCCAGGCAAGAACACTGGAATGGGTTGCCATTTCACAGCCAATAAATAAATACATTTTTTTTATGAAGAATGGAAACACAGCAGAGCATCCCATCAAAAGGAAAAGTATACACCTCCCTAAAGAGGGGCTTTGTAAGGAGAAAGGACAGGGTCAATAAGCAAGATACAGTCACTCCTGTGCAGTTACACTGTGGTTTTGATTTTCATTTTCCTTGTGATTTTTTTTTTAAATTCTTTTTTTCACTTATGTATTTATTTATTTGCCTGTGCTGGGTCTTAGTGGCAGCATGTGAGATATTTAGCTGTGGCATGTGAACCCTTAATGGGGTCATGTGGGATCTAGTTCCCTGACCAAGGCTTGTACCTGGGCCCCCTGCATTGGGAGATTGGAGTCTTAGCTACTGGACCACCAGGGAAGTCCCAATTAGTGATGCAGAGCATATTTTCTCAAGCATGTAGGCCGTCTGGATGCTTCCTTAGAGAAATGTCTCTGTGGGTCCTCTGCCCATATTTCCAAGTGAATTGTATGTTTGTTTCACATTGAATTATGTGACTTCTGTAATTATTTGGATTTTCCTTCTAATAATTTGGATATTAACCCCTTATCGGATACCTTATTTGAAAATATTGTCTTCCATTCCCTTTTTGTTTTGTTGATGTTGCAAGCTTCGCTATGCAAAAACTTTTGATTTTCCTTTATTCGTTCATTTTTGGCTGCGCTGGGTCTGCACTGTTGCCCTTGGTCTCTCTAGTTGCAGAGAGCGGGGGCTACTCTAGCTGTGCTCTGCTGGCTTTTGTTGCAGCAGCTTCTCTCGCTGTGGAGCACAGGCTCTAGGCACACGGGCTTCAGTAGTTGTGGCACCTAGGCTTAGTTGCCCCAAGGCATGTGGGATCTTCCCAGAGCTGGGATGGAACCCAAGCCCCCTGCATTGGCAGGCAGATTCTTAACCACTGGACCACCAGGGAAGTCCCGACAAAGCATTTTAATTTGTATGTATCTGGGAAAATGTAGGCATCTCTCTGTGTTCATATATATGGGGGGTAGGGACAAGATCACCAGGGATTGATGCAGATGAGGCAAAACTTTAGAGACTTAAGAAAAACATAAAACTGCGAGGGATTCTAATTGGATCTCTGAAGACTTGTGCAGATGTTCCAGCGGCAAGACAGGTGGGTGCTTTTGCCAAGTGCCCAAAAGTCTCTCTACTCACTGTGCACACACTCTGCCAGCATCTCCTTCTGTGCACACAGAAACCGCCAGCATCTCCTTGACCACTTTGGCAAATGCCACATATTGCTCTCAGGATGAAACGCAAAATCTCCTTGGAGATCCAGGGTTTGAATAGCTTGCTACATCTTAATAATTCCCCCTGCCCAAACCAAGCCTGGTCTTTCTCTAAGCCCCACAGGAGCCTGTGAATAAGTGGACAGAGATGTAGAAGGTCTTTGTGAAGCTGAATGTGCGAAGAAGCAGCGTGATTCCTGCTTCAAAAGAGTTGGCAGAATATGAATCAAAATGCTTTCCCAAATTTCCAAGTCCTTTTTTTCCCCATCAGCATTATTTTGGAAATATGAAAAAAAGACATTTTTTCACTAATAGCTTCAGCTAGTTCTTTTTCTAATGGAAAACAGGAGGATGGAGCCACTGGCTACCGAGAGCTCCTCCCAGAGCCCAGTGTGTCTTTATAACTGTTGTTAGTATAATTGGATTCAAAAATAGAAGGAACAGGGAAAGTTTAAAATGAGTTTCATAAAAGAACACTTTTTATTTAGAAGTTTATGTGCAAAGTGCAAATATTGCACTTAAGCTTTTTTTTTTTTAAGCCTTGAAGTTCTTTAGTACCTACTGAAGATATCTCCCTGAATTTATGGTTTGTATGGGTTATAGTAGGGGGTGTTGTTTGCTTTTAGAAAACTTAAATATATCAGAAAGTGCAGAGAAGAATTGAATATAATCTCTTCCCTAGCTGGAGACCAGTGGAATACTGTGACTTTGTAGATGGAAAGTAATCATCCAAGGGCATTAAAATCTCCTAAGGAAATGCTCCTCTTACTCTAAGAAGGTTGGAATATTATCGATAGATAAAACCAACCAAGAGAATTGTGAAAATAAGTCTGGCTTTCATTGTTGGTCTGGGTCTCTTGCTTAGATGCAATGTGTTTATTTTGGTTTTTAAGTTGAGGATGGTCTCTTAAGATACTACAGAGGCTGAGAAAATAAAAGCTACTTTTTTTATTCCCTGGAAAACTTTATAGTGAGATGGGGTTGTTTTGGTATCTGAGGTCTACATGGCTAACTTTTTTTTTTAGATTTATTTTTAATTGGAGGATAATTGCTTTAAAATATTGTGTTGGTTTCTGCCAAACACCAACATGAATCAGCCACAGGTATACATATGTTCCCTCCCTCCCATGTCCCACCCCATCCCACCCCTCTAGGTTGCCACAGAGCCCTGGTTTGAACTCCCTGAGTTGGTATGACTGACTTTTCTACCCATTTAAACATATTTGACTTTGTTAAAGTGTAAACAAGTATGAAGTCACTCTTGACATGTCACTCTTCCCTTTCTTTCTTTCTTTGGCTTAAAATTATGTTAAAAAAATAGGGCAGAAATATCTGCATTTTTCCATTTGTTTTGTTACTATTTTATCTCTGTAAAGAGCAGGGTCCTGCTGAATGGGTGACAGGTGTTTCCTGGTCATGGAAGTTGCAGAAAGGGTGAACCTTACAGAGAACTTCTGAAAGGACCAAAGATGTGGTATTCATGTGCACTGGGTCCAGAAAGTGTGAAGTTCTTTTACTCATTGAACAGTTTGAGTAAGACTTTTCCTAACCCCTGATCTCTTCTCAGGATCCACTGCTCAGACCTTAGGGGACCACAACACCACTCAAAGGCTGAGAGTTGATCAAAGGAGGAGAGACAAAGCAAGAAGTCTCACCCTAAATCTCCTGCAGAAGGAGGCCAAGAGAGGGGAGGGGAGAAGTTTGGGCAGTTAAATCAAGAGCATAGTTTTGATCTGTACCATGGACAGGATATTGTACTAAAGGAAATGAGATTGTGTTCATTACCTCAGCTGGCTATGGATAATTGTACAGGATGAAGGAAAGAGGGGAAAAGTCTCCATGAGACATTTCTATTACCAATTTCATTGGCGTGTTTCTGAAAACCACTCCCAGTTGTAATAATCCACTAGAATGATTCACAGAACTCAGGAAAGTGTGACACTTAGAACTGCAATTTTATTATAGCAAAAGGGTATAATTAGGACCAGTCAAAAGAAAGGATGCCTGGGAGTGATCTGACTGACCTCTCCCTCCAGAGCCCTGGACAGCATTGCTTCCTCCCAGCTATGACGTGTGACATCATGCACAAAGCACTGGCATCTGGAAGCTCATCTGAGCATCCTTACTGGAGCTTCATCACATAAGTGTGGGTGATTGAACCACATCCATGCAGACTGAAAAAAAACTGTACAATGTGAGAGTTGCAAGTTAAATTTTATTTGGGGCAAAATGAGGACTGTAGCCTGGGAGATAGCACCTCAGATAACTCTGAGAACCTGCTCCAAAGAGGCGGGGGGAGGAGGGGAGGTGAAGGTCAGTATATATGTGATTTTGGTGAAAAGGAAATATACATGCAATCAAACAGATTTTTTTTTCTAGAAGGTTTCTACTAGTCCGGTGAAGCTTTCTGCTAGTCACGAGACACAGTCATCACAATGAAGGATTTTAGTGTTTTTCTAGATATGGAGAGATACAAGAATTGGGCTTATAAAAATCAGCTCCTAAAACTATCCAACTCTCTGAAGAGCTGTCCTGCCAGTTTTTCTCCCACACACAGAGGGCCTCGTTTCTGCTGTCCACCTTGACCTCATCTCAGGGGGTGTTGAAAATCAGCAGCTGCAGCAGCACATGATTTAATCCTTGTAGAGGTGGATGGCAAGTGCCAATTTGTAATTTACAGTCAGAATACAAGTTTCATTTTATGGGTGAACTGGCCCTAGCAGTTAGAACTTGCCCACCAGCCCAGTGAGTTGGCATGCCAACTGAAACTAAAATCCAAGCTTTCCTCCCCATCCATAGCTTATTCTAATAACTCTGAGCCAAAAGTCAACCATGCTGCTTGGAACATTGAGGAGGCTGCCACAACTTTTCTTCAAGCCTAGGAGACCATCAGCATTTCTCATTGCACCATCCACCCTAATCTCTGGCTGGAGGAAGGGCTGGAGTCACTTCCCCATGTCACAGGGAAGAACAGAGTCTGACTCCATGTTGGATCTGTTTCTCTTACTTTAACCTTTGCTTTCCTTTGCCTTTGTTACTATAATCACTAAAAGTGCTGACCCTGCCCACGTGTGAATGGCTACAGGAAAGAAGAAATTAACATATCCCCTCCCCGATGCTGGCCAAGCCAGGAGATATTTTCCTGCACCTTTGACATCATTTTCTCACCTCCTAGGGCTTCCCTGGTGGCTCAGATGGTAAAGCGTCTGTCTGTAATGCAGGAGACCTGGGTTCGATCCCTGGGTCGGGAAGATCCCCCTGGAGAAGGAAATGGCAGCCTGGAAAATCCCATGGACAGAGGAGCCTGGTAGGCTACAGTCCATGGGGTCGCAAAGAGTCAGACAGGACTGAGTGACGTCACTTTCACTTTCACTTTCCTCACCTCCTACTCTTCTGTCTATAAAAGAAACTGGCATTCAGACCCAGATAAGATGATACGCTGGGGCACTAGCCTGCCATCTTTTAGGATGCCTAGCTTTCCAAATAAAGTTGTATTCCTTGCTTCGGCACTTTGTCTCCCAATTTTTGGCCTGTTGTGCTGTAAGCAGACCGAGCTTGGATTCAGTAACACCCACGTATAAAATCTAGCTAATTGTACAGTCAGTCCCTTGAGTTTCGAAACTTTCAATGCAGCAGAGGAAGCTTACACTAGCATCATGCTTTTCACCTCCACAAAGATGGATGAGTTGGGAAGGTGAGTAGGGAGTTGAGTTATGCTAGCAGATCCCGAGACTCAAAATCCAACAACAATCCAGCACTGATAAATATTCATCCAGCAGTATGTCCAGTTGCGGTCCATTTAGCATGAAGTTGTGAGCTGGAAGATGAAAACCCAAGAGCTTATTACCATGAGTCGACTTGGAAAAGTTTGGAGCAAGTTCTAAAGTAATTAAGAGAGTATTTGAATAATGGGATGAACATGCTTATTTACTTATTGTTGAGCAGCTCTGAGATATTCAATGACATCCCCTCCTGTGGAAAGCTTGGTAGCAGTGGGACAGCTGATCATCATTTGGAGGAAGAATCAGGAGTGTTATTTTTAACTCCCCATTATTAGAGGAAACACACACATCTGGAGCCTTGTAAGGAGTGATTATTAGCTGTTCAGCTGAGAAATAGCCTGGTGTCTACAATGCATCGTTTTCCAATTATTTTGATATTTCTCAATGCCTTAAATGCTAGAGGCATATAAAATTCAGCTCATTTAATCTCTCTAAATTATAGTTTCTCCATCTGTCATGGTTTTACAGTTTAATAAAATCATTACTTTTTATAAACCCAGTAAAAATCCTGGAAACTATTGGAGGGAGCTCAGCTTCAGCTTGAAGGTTTTTTTTTTTTTAGGAAGAATAAATATATCTGAACTGGAAAATAATTTTCATATTTTCTGTCTGCTAAGAGAGTTTGGAATTTTTACTGGGTCACTTATCAAGCTGACAAAAGGAAATGTACTTTTGTATTTTTCTTATGAGATATTTCCAAAGACTGTGGTGTCAGGAAGTAGTGCTTTTTGCTGAAATAAAAAGAAATAAACCAGACTCCCTGACCCTCATAACTCAATTCCACATCCCTATGGTTTTGACTGCATTTAGCAGTCTTTCTTTATTGAAACTCACATATCCAGGTCAGATCCCTGAAATGTTGAATAGAGGAATAGAAGGGTCTGTATACTTTGCTGATATGTGCCATGAACTAAGCCAATATTAACATACACATGACAGAGTGTTTGAAATTTGCACTGTCAAAGAAAGGATATTTGTGCTGAGGTCAGTTTCATGCTAAAACAATAGGAAACATTCTGCATTTTTAAAGAACCTCTGGGAAAACTGTACAGGAGCCAGAATATATTTGTCACCTATGCATGATAGTTTTGGGGATTTGACCATTAGAAACTTGGTTTAATTGGGAATCCTCCAATGCAACTTTGCATCAGTGCCCACTAACAAATACTCAAGTAGATGGATTTATAAAATAGGATTTTGTTATTTTATACAACAGGGATCTAAAGCAGAACGACCACATAATTGGTTCAGAAGCTTGTAGAGATCTTTACCCAGGATTTTTCCATGTTTCTGCTTCAGTTTCTTCAGTCTATTAGCTCAGTCCTTATGTTCATCACCTCGTGACCCCAAAATAGCTGCCAGTGCTCCTAGCATCATGTCTTCATCTGATCATATTTAAAGCAAGACAAAGTCAGGTGTTTAATTAATGAGAAAATGCCTTTATAGAAGCCCTCAATCAGGTTTTCCAGCAGGTAACTTTGCCAAGGATTTAGTCACATGTTTTTGACAAAGGAGATCAGAAAAACCCTCAAGGTAGTGAATTGTATCAGCAAAAGTGAGGAGAAGTAGAATAGTTGAGAATAGGCAACAGAGAGGCTTATGTATATATCTGTAGACATAATTAAGTCATCCTTCGCTCAGAAAAGAAAAAAAACTTTTCTGATCCATAAACCTCACTAATTCAAATGTTCTTCACTTGAGATTGATGGTAACTTGAACAAGAAGGAGTTATAAACTAACAAAACATTTGATAAGAAAAGACAATGTATATAAAATAATAGTTCAAAATAACAAATGTATGGAAATACTGAAACCTCTTCTAAAGGCTAGACAAAGAAGCCCACAGTATAACTACCTAATAAGATAGAGTTACTGCAGTGTTTCTTCTGATTATCTGACAATTTTTCTGTTTCATATTATTGTTATAAATGGCATTTAAAAGACAAATGTTATGCAAATGAAAATGTGACCCACTGTCTTCATTGTCCAACCGAAAGCCACTTCTCTTTCCCTGCCAACCGACGGTAACTTTGTACAGGGTGGTCCCATAACCCCTCCTCAAGTCCGAAGGAATGAGGCTTGATTAGTCTGAGCTGGACATGTGAGACCACACTCCCCTGCTGGGACTGGTCTAAAGATAAGCACATGACCCAGTAGTGACCAGAGCGGTAGAAAGGGCAGTCAAAAGTTGAGCTTGTGGAAAAACAAAGAGACAAATCAAAACAGGGCAGGCGGGCGGAAACTCCAAGAAGAAAAAGATACTTTCATAGACTTTTGTTGTTAATCATTTTCCTGCTTGAAAGGCCAATAATGTGCAAGCATTTCATGTTTGAAGCCCAGGTAACCATATGTTTCCAGGTAAGAAAAGCAAATCTGTGTACAAGCACAGACTTAGATCTCTGAGAACCGCATTTCTCCAGACTGGTTGTACAAGCTGATTCATCATCAGTTGTTAGTTGTAGCTGAACATTCTAACTGGTCCAAAGAAATGCCACCAGATTCTCGCCAAAGCTACTGGCTGGTGTGTTCACTGCTGTCCCCGATGAAAAGGAAAGCTGTTGCAGGAAGGTGGATCCCTTCCAGGGCTCAAGAGTGGGCTTTTGTCTAACACTTGGAAATGAATTTTCTGAGACACATGTGCTGACAAAGCAAAAGACTTTATTGGGAAGGGGCACCTCGGCAGAGAGCAGGAGGGTCAGGGAACCCAGGAGAACTGCTCTGCCGCATGGCTCACAGTCTCAGGTCCTAGGGTGATGAGGTTAGTTTCCAGGCTGTCTCTGGCCAATCACTCTGACTCAGGGTCCTTACTGGTGGTCCTTACTTGGCATTACTCAGCCAAGATGGCTTCCAGAGAGGAGGATTCTGGGAGGTTGGTGGGACATATGGACAGCGTCTCCTCTCTCTTTGACCTTTCCTGAATTCTGGTTGGTGGTAGTTTGTTAGTCCTGCATTCCTTACCAGGACCTCCTGTTGCAAGAAAACTCAACCAAATGGCTACTGCTGCCTGGTCAGGGTGGGCGGTATTAGCCAGTGGTTCCCCCAACAAAATCAAGAAGAGGTGGAGATGTCAAAGACATCCCATCTTCAAAATGAAACTTTTTCCTCAATGCCATGGGGAAGGTTAATAGAGAGTTGAAGTAAAAATTGAAAGTCCAAATGTCCCATGATGTGCCCCTATGTTGTTAAATATTCTCTGGGATCACCTAAAATTATTTTATACATCACCAGTGAAACAGTCTACCTGCTGGAAGACATTGTTAAAATATGTACTATCCAGAATAAATATATTATGCCTCTGAGTCCGTTTTAAACATATAACAAGAAACAGATTCTATTCTTCTGAGAAATATTGATATGACCAATCATGATTTTTAAAATAGCTTTTGCTTATATGCACCAGAGATGAAGAACCACGATTGAAACACTGTGTGTATATGTGTGTGGTTGTGTGTGTTGTACACAGACACACTTCAGTTCATGAATTCTTCTGTCATTTTAACTCCAAATTTCACAAGTAATGACCTGGAACACAATGAGCTGTTTTCAGGAATAATAGGAATTATAGTCATTGTTAGTGACAAAATACCATTTTGGCTCAAATGAATTTTGAAACAACCTGGTATTTTGATATTTAAATCTAAAACAACTTGTGTGTTTGGGGGTTTATTGTGGTGTGCNATTTTGGAAACAACCTGGTATTTTGATATTTAAATCTAAAACAACTTGTGTGTTTGGGGGTTTATTGTGGTGTGCTCGTGTTCTTGCTCAGTTGTTGAGTCGTGTCTGACTCTTTGTGACCCCACAGACTGTAGCCCACCAGGCTCCTCTGTCCATGGGATTATCCCAGCAAGAATACTGGAGTGGGTTGCCATGCCCTCCTCCAGGGGATCTTCCCAACCCAGGGACTGAACCCATGTCTCCTGAGTCTCCTATTCTGGCAGGCAGGGGCAGGTTCTTTACCACTGAACCACCTGGGAAGCCCTTATTGTGATGTGGTGAGATGCTGTCAGAAGAGAGAAACATATATATATATATATATAGCCTTAGAACTTAATCTAGCAGCAGAGTTCATTTTCTTCCTTAGGGGTCTTTTTGCATCGGACACCCACTTCTCTCTCAAATCTTCTCTTCTACCATTCGTATTTATTTATTTGGCTGTGTTGGGTCTTAATCTAGGTCAGGAAGATCTCCTGGAGAAGGAAATAGCAACCCACTTCCGTATTCTTGCCTAGGAAATTCCATGGATAGAGGAGCCTGGAAGGCTGTATGTAGTTCATGGGGTCACAGAGTTGGACACAACTGGGCAACTGAGCGTGCATGCACACTGGGTCTTTGTTGTGGCCGACAAGATCTTTGTTGGGGCACATGGGCTCCAGAGCACGTGGGCTCAGTAGTTGTGGCCGGAGGGCTTAGTAGCTCTGAGGCATGTGGGATCTTAGTTCCCTGACCAAGGGTTGAACCCATGTCCCCTACTTTGCAAGGTTAATTCTTAACCTCTGGACCACCAGGGAAGTCCCTTTTCTACTATTCTTGAATCAGCATTTTCCAATTTCAGATTTTTGTTAACATGTTCTTGCAAATTTTCCCATCATTACGATACTATTTGTAGTATTTTCTGTGTAATATTTACTTTAAAAGTCTTATTTTACTTGAATGTATTTTAGAAGGAAATGATAAAAACAGGAAACTGCATAAATATTATGAATGAAGAATAACTATCGTGTATCAAAAATAGTAGGTAAGTATGGAAATAAAATAGAGAACATCATGACCTAGATGCTGCTACATACCTTAGACTTTTAGCCTGAGTTTGGCTTTCTTTATGTCAGAAAGGAAGTTTTCAAAGTATCAGGAAAGATTTAGAGAAATATAGGCAGAAGAATGCAAGGGGTTATGGAAATAGGATCACCTTAAGATGTAATATATTTTCAGTTCCACCTCATATCATCCATAATCATACCTGACCCCTTGGAGTAGAGATTCCCCCACCCTTTGTGGCTGACCAGATTGGGAGCCCCCAGTGGTGAGCAACATTAGCCTCACCCTTATCCTGGGAGATCTGTTGTGATTGGTCTAATCTAATACTAATTTCCAGTCAGTGATTTGGCCAGAGATGGAGCATGTGACCTCTTAAGACCAATCAGACATTAGAAAATGTCTTCTTGGATTTTCTGGGAAGTATTTTCCTCATTGATAATAATTATAATGGAGAAAGTTCTTTTTGACCCCTGTTCTGTTTGTTTAAGATAAGAAATAGATTTATTTAGAGAAAAACATATTCTATAGACAGAGTGTGGGCCATCTCAGAAGGCAAGAGGTTGGCCCCTGTTCTTATTGGCTGAGTTTTGTATACCTCTCACCTGGACACATTTACAGTGAATACACTTGTCCTTTGTTCATACCTGTTTATGCCATGGTTGTTCCCAGAGTCTGACCTTGTTCATCCCATGCTCTCTGCTAATATAATCTTCCTCTCATTAACGTATACAAATCTCAGTCATCTTTTTATCTTCAAAAAAGCAGGTGCCAGGAAGACTTCTATGAGATAAAATATTTTGGGAGGAGATGCCCATAAGATAAAAAGATTACCCAACAACAGCTCCACCCCTCCCCCCAAAAATCCTTTCGTGTATTTATCAGTTAGGATAGTATATCTGTCTGCATCACACATTGGAGGGTTAGTAGGTTTAATAGTGGAATTAGACTGCAGACGGACCTGAGAGAGGAAAGGTCTGGAGACTGCACCTGGAGGATCAGAGGGAAAGTCTCAGTGACTGTGACCAGCCTCAAGCAGTGGAGCTCATAGAAAGTCTGGTAAGCTGCTATGAGCTTGTCCAGAGCTCTGTGAAGCCATCACATCTGTCTGCCGTGGACTCAGGATGGTAATGGCTTTGTTTCATTTTTGCTTTCCCAATCTCATTTAACTTCTCATTGGAGATTTCTGGAAAGTAGTCCCCAGGATTAGAAGGGCTTGGTGATGGAATTAAATTGGCACACACAAAAGAGAAAAAAAATCCAATACAGATTTGTATGTACCAAGGATTGAGAAAAAATAAAAGCAAATTTGAAATCTTTATTTCTTTCTTTCATAAAATATTGGATAATCATCTGCTGCATACCAGTACTGTCCTATATTTGGGAAGACAGTTGCCAGGGACTGAATATTTTGTCCCCTTAAAATTCATACGTTAAAACAGTAATTGCCAAATATTTAGAGATGGGAGCTTTGGGAAGTAATTAGGTTAAATGAGGTTATAGATTTAGTGCCCTTATAACGAGATATACCAGTTTTCCAATTGCCCCCCAAAAAAGGCAATGCTAAAGAATGTTCAAACTACCAGGCATTTGCACTCATCTCACATGCCAGCAAAGTAATGCTCAAAATTCTCTGAGCCAGGCTTCAACAGTCCGTGAACCGTGAACTTCCAGATGTTCGAGCTCGATTTAGAAAAGGCAGATGATCAAATTGCCAGCATCCATTGGATCATAGAAGAGCTCTCTTGAGTTCCAGAAAAACATCGATTTCTGTTTTATTGACTATGCCAATGCCTTTGACAGTGTGGATCACAACAAACTGTGGAAAATTCTTAAAGAGGTGGGAATACCAGACCACCTGACCTGCCTCCTGAGAAATCTGTATGCAGGTCAAGAAGCAACAGTTAGAACCGGACATGAAACAACAGACTGGTTCCAAATTGGGAAAGGAGTATATCAAAGCTGTATATTGTCACCCTGCTTATTTAACTTATACGCAGAGTACTGCTGGGCTAGATGAAGCACAAGCTGGAATCAGGATTGCCGGGAGAAATATCAATAACCTCAGATACATAGATGACACCACCCTTATGGCAGAAAGTGAAGAGGAACTGAAGAGCCTCTTGATGAAAGTGAAAGAGAGTGAAAAAGCTGACATAAAACTCAACATTCAGGAAACTAAGATCATGGCACCTGAATCCATCACTTCATGGCAAATAGATGGAGAAACAATGGAAACAGTGGCATTTTTTTCTTGGGCTCCAAAATCACTGCAGATGGTGACTGCAGACATGAAATTAAAAGATGCATGCTCCTTGGAAGAAAATCTATGACCAACCTAGACAGCATATTAAAAAGCAGAGATATTACCTTGCCAACAAAGGTCTGTCTAGTCAAAGCTCTGATTTTTCCAGTAGTCATGTACGGATGTGAGAGTGGGACTATAAAGAAAGCTGAGTGCCGAAGAATTTATGCTTTTGAACTGTGGTGTTGGAGAAGAAAGAGAAAGTGAAAGTGAAATTCACTCAGTGTGTCCGATTCTTTGTGACCATAAGGACTATACAGTCCAATGAAATTCTCCAGGCCAGAATACTGAAGTGAGTAGCCTTTCCCTTCTCCAGGGGATCTTCCCAAACTAGGGATCAAACCCAGGTGTCCCACACTGCAGACAGATTTTTTACCAGCTGAGCCACAAGGGACTTTTGAGAGTCCTTTGGACTGCAAGGAGATCAAACCAGTCAATCCCAAAGGAAATCCCAAAGGAATTGGCGATGGACAGGGAAGCCTGGCATGCTGCAGTCCGTAGGATCGAAAAGAGTCAGAAATAACTGAGCAACTGAACTGAATTGAAGAAGAGATGCCAGAATATGCTGTCTCTCTCTGTCCTGCCTTCTACCTCTGTCTCTCTCTCCCTGCAATGTGAGCACACCAAAAGAAGTCAGCTGTCTTCAAGTCAAGAACTCCCACCAAAAACTGAATTGGCTACAACCTTGATCTTGAACAGTTAGCCTACAGAACTGTGAGAAATATATTTCTGTTGTTTAAGCCACCCAGTCTATGGTGTTTTTGATGGCAGTCTGAGCCTAGTAAGTCAACAGTGAATAAAGAAGACACAGTACTTGTTCATGATTGAAAGTACACAGTACTTTCACAATTAGATGGTGGTGATAACGATGATGATGATGTCTCATTGCTGTCATTGTACCTGGTAAAGACTTATGTGAAGTCCATGAAAGTTGCTCAGTCGTGTCTGACTCTTTGCAACCCCGTGGACTATACAGTCCATGAAATTCTCTAGGCCAGAATACTGGAGTGGATAACCTTTCCCTTCTCTAGGGTATCTTCCCAACCCAGGGATTGAACCCAGGTCTCCTGAAATACAGCTGGATTCTTTACCAACTGAGCTATTAGGGAAGCTTATAGCCACTTTTTTTTTTTAATTTCCCTGGGGAATAAGTTGTGCTATCCTTTTGCAGGTGTTCCCTGTTCAGAAAGCCTACTCTGGACCATGCAAACGCAGAACTCTGATCCCAAGCTAGGTGGGGCTTGGCAGGGGTTAGATAATTTTTTAAAAAGGAGCAGAAAGTAAAAGAAACAAATCCATGTATATTCTTTCTTCATTCCTTATTTTTCTTCTAGAAATAAAATTTTTGTAGCATTAGTTTCTCCATGAATTCAAGAAAGCTTCATTGAGATGGTAAGAGGTGCATGTTGGTGAGTGAGAACTTTCATCTTTATGGATTAAATGATAGACTTTGATGATATCACCTAATGTGAATTTTTCTTCTTTTTTATGGGTAGATTTCCATTGGCAGTGAGCTTGCCATGTTGAGATAACTGAGGATGCAGGCTTAAGTGGTTATTAGCCAAGAAGTACACAGTCTTTTCAATCAGAAAGGTAGTAATGAGACTCAGGCATTCCCTCCAGTGCTACAGGAGAAGGAAATCAAACACACTTCTTGAATGATATTTCTGAGCTTGCATTGACAATTTTAACATTTTCACATTAGTGATCCCTGCAGCAAATGCCTACATTTGGGTTCAGATTAAATCCATAGAGGGATGACTATATCCCACCATTCCTGTGCTGTAACAAAAGACACATCCTAATGAATTTCTCTTAAGGCTTTTTACCCTAGTGGCTTCATGGCACCAATCATTGGGAAACACCAATTATTGGGAATAATAAATGTATTGGAGGAGAAACACCTCTCAAATGAGAATTGTTGAGGCTCAGACACTCCTATCATTTACTGGATTCATTCTAAAACTTTACACAAGACTGTAATAGTTGTCTCTCTGCTATGATGTAACTGCAGAAATGAAAAGGTGTGTCAAGCGAGTGCTCAACAGTCTCTCTCATTTCTTTCATCATTTTCATAGAGCTGGGAGGAATCTGCCACTCAAAAATTAATACCATGCTTACATGCTATGAGGAACAAAAGTAAGATATGAAATGGAGAGACATTTTGGCCTCAGAACAATAACTCCATCGATTGAGTTAAATGTATTGACTCAGACAGAGAGACACGGCCACCAGCGAGAAATCATCCTGGTGCCTGGCAGCCAATAGGAGCTCATAGACCCACTCAGCTAGCTGGAGAGAGGCTGGTAAACCAGATGTCCCGAGCTCCCCGTCTGCGTGTTTGAAACATCCCAGAATTATTTGTGGGTATTGACAGATTGAAATTCATAGATATCTCCAGCACAGAGCTAGTGTGGGATGTTTCCAAATTCCCCAAGTTAATCTATAAGTGAAGATAGAATTTCCGTCACTTCCTCTGTACGGTTGAAAGCCTGTTCGTGAGTCCATATGTGTTTCTGGGGGCATTTTGACGACATTTGCTGAGAATTACAAATACTTCCACTAATGTTTTCTCGCCGCATCTCAAATAGCACCATTAGGAGCATCTGGGATGAAAGCATCATGCATCTGTCAAACAACATTCACACCAGTGTGATGGGCCCACGTCCTTCAAACACGATTACATAACTCCAGGTTGAATTTCAATCAGTATGTTGCCTAAGAGACAGATTAAGAAGAAATTGCATTCAGGTCATTGACTCGAGTAACATATTCTAGATCCCAGCAAGGCGAGCTGGGGACCTGTAACTTGAAGAAAAATGGAAAATAGGCCACACTGACTGCATTCTTATGACAGAGAGGGGATCTCCTTCCTGCCCAGCATCAGGGCAGCCACACTCCCTCTCCCAACTCTATCAGGCACTCCTGACATTCTCTAAGGTGCCCAGATGGGTTTGGGGTTTGTTGTTTGTTTATCTAGTAGTTGCTTCAAGTGTACTCAGAGTACATCAGAAAGTGAAAGAATACTTTCCTGAGTCACACAGTAAATGTTCTTGTGATCTTTTATTGATGAAAAAAAGGTCATAGATTTCTCGCTTTCTTCCTCCTTTTAGGCTGGCTGCTTCTTTCTCACATGTGCCCAATCATCCCATATGTAAACTGGAGAATGGAGACTGTTGTACACTTTATATTTTAAAAAATATTTCTTTATCTCGCTGTGTTGGGTCTTAGCTGCAGCAGGCATGATCTTCCATCTTTGTTGCACCAGGCAGGGTCTTTTGCAGCACACCAGATCTTTAGTTGCGGCATGAGAGCTCTTGGGCTTCACTGGAGCTCAGTGGATAAAGAAACGTCCTGCAATGCAGAAGACCCGGGTTTGATCCCTGGGTTGGAAAGATCCCCTGGAGAAGGGAATGGCAACCCACTCCAGTTTTTTGCCTGGAGAATCCCATGGACAGAGGAGCTTGGTGGACTACAGTCCATGGGGTTGCAAGAGTTGGACACAACTTAGCGACTAAGCTACTACTGTGAGCTCTTAGTTGCAGCCTGTGGGATTGAATTCCCTGACCAGGGATTGAACCCTGGGCTCCCTGCACTGGGAGTATGGAGTCTTAGCCACTGGACCACTAGGGAAGTCCCTTCAGCATGATATTCTTAACCAGTTTCCTAAAATTGTATCCCCACCTACCAATCACACTCCTTCTTCCTCTTCCTTGCTGTACCAACAGCCTCAGAGGTACTGTATGTTTCACTAATATATCTGTTTATTTTCTGTCTTCCCCACTAGAATTCAAGTCCCACGAGAGAGGGGATTTTCATCTGCCTTTTTTTTTTTCATGTTTTATACCCAAGCCTCAGGCACTCCTTGACACACAGCAGCTGCTCAATGAAGAGTCATTGTCTTCTTAATTAATGTAGCTGCCAACTCCAGGCCAAACAATCCTGCAATGAGGCGAGGGAAGGTGGGTTTTGCTGGAGCTTATTCCTCCTAAGAAATCCATCCACCCGCCTAGAAAAGGCTCCCTGGTCAACCATTGTAAATCTTTTATTACATCCAGCCACCTGCAAAATGACCATTTTATCATCTCCAGTTCATCATGGTGTCGGCATTTGAGGCCAGTGGTCTTAAATTTCACCCACATTCCCATCCACAGCAGGATTTCTCTGCATTAGATACTCCAAGATCACGGTCAGTGCAAACGGGAACTCGTGCAATATGTGCTTGGGGTGACATTGCTTCAATTTCTGGACAGCCAGTGGGCAATTCGAATATCCTAGAGTAATAAATGGTGTGCCCGCTAAAGACTCAAGTGAGGAAATTTCACAAATATGATGAGAGTGACAGCTCAGCTATGGCTGATACATGTGAACCATATCTGCTGCCTGGATGGGGGGTGTGGAGTCTGCGCACCTGTCGGTCAGTGCTGCCACGAGCCCGGATACCAGGGGGTGGAGGAGAGGAGCATGACTACTCTTCCTAATGGGGAATCCCATGGGTACCAGCTGTGAGTGCTCCTGTGTGTCTTATTCTGTACAAGAATTTATCTGAACATTGGATTTATCAGTAGCTAGTCTCTCAACTCCTGTCCTTGCTACTGAGTGCAACTTGCCCCGTCTCTCTCTCTTTCTGCTCCATTTTCAAAGAGTCTCAGTTTCCTTATTTGAAAAATAGGGACAATAACAGCATCTCTTATTATTGTGATGTGTGCTAAGTCATTTCAGTCATGTCCAACTCTTTGCAACATCATGGACTGAAACCAACAAGGCTCTTCTGTTCATGGGATTTCCCAAGCCATTCCCAACCCCAGAACTGAACCTGAACTCCTGAATTTCAAGCAGATTCTTTACCATCTGAGCCACCATTAGCATAACTACTAATGTCTTAATGCCTTGTGCTTAGAGTTTAGCTTATAATGAAGTATCTAAGTCTTGGCTGTTATCTTTATGATTTATGTCTAGCTTCCCTCTCTGTTGGCATTTTCCTCCACTACTCTGGTTTCTCCCCTTGCCATGGCTTTGAGGTCTCAAACATCATCTCAGGCCCCCTGTCTATATCTGATTTTGGACTTCAACTCCATACAGCTGACCAATTTGGGGATTCCTTTTATTTGGCTGCACCACATGGCATATGGGATCTTCCCTGACCAGGGCTTGAACCCATGCCCCATGCAGTGGAAATGCATAGTCTTAACCACTCTACCATCAAGGAAGTCCAGGGGATTCCTGAGGAGAAGAAATCTGCTCAGCCAATCTTAGGTCCCAAATGAAACTGAAATGAAGTTCATCTTTAGTAGTCAGCCATGTATGTTTTAGATGAAATGTAGAGATGGAAGTTATAACATCACTTCTTCACAGTCATCCAAACTTTCAACCACCAGGAAGACCAGATAGTGGAGAAGGAAATGGCAATCCATTCCAGTATTATTGCCTGGAAAACCCCATGTATGCAGGAACCTGGTAAGCTACAGTCCATGGGGTTGCAAAGAGTCAGACATGACTGAGCGACTTCACTTTCACTTTCAAGTTCAGATAGATGGACTCATTTTGCATGTCCAATTGGAGGTCAATTCTGGCTCAAGAGACTGGGTGTGGAGCTGGCTTGACACATCCACATCGCTCTGTTGTAACTGAAAGTGGAGTCCGGCTGCTCTCCACTCAAAAGCCATTAAAGGGGCCAGGTTGGTGGAAAAGAAAGTTTGCTTAATTTCAGATGCTGGCAGTTGGGTGGGGAGGGTGGGCTCCTGTCCAAAGGCTGGCTGCACCCACTGACAATCAGGGGGCAAGAGCTTTTAGAGCCTGAGGGAGGGGGCTACATGCAGAAACAGCAGTCAGCTCTGACAGTCATATGGAAATTGATCATCAATGGTCTGATCTTTGTCGTCTTGATTGCTTTAAGTACAGTTAATCTTCAGTACCAGAGTCAGTTTGTTCCCACTTCCTTGAGGCCAGTTCTCAGAACTGTGGCAGCTCACATCATGACCACAGTCTGGGCCTCATGTAGTTAACTTCTTCCACCTGGTGGGGGTTTCAGTATCTACAAGAGAGCTCAAAATACTATCCTTAGTCCTTGAGGAGGAACTAAAGGTCCTTGACTTTGCTTAAGGACTAAACTATTATTGTATCGTCCTGTCTGTTTTGGGGGGTTTTGTTTGTTTGTTTGTTTTTGCATTTTCTCACTTTTCTGATTAAACTTATTCTTTGGCTAAAATTTTTTTCCACGGAGAAAAGGCAGGCTGAGGACACAGAGATGCAAGGCCCATAGAGCCCTTCTCTGTTTCACTGTGATAAGTATTGGCAGCCCAGTCCGTTGGTGTGGAGCCCTGAGTAGCGGCCTGACCATCCACCAAAGTTCCAGCTCTTGGAAGGAATGATGCTCTTCTTGGTATACAAGGCTAATGAAAAATCAAAGCCCTGTAAGTATCTGTTAAATGAAGGAAAGAGTCAGTGAATGAAATCCACTCCTCCAAAAAAAAAAGACTCATCAAGTAAGCAAGCTCTGCTCAGGCTTGGAAGTAGGACCCTTCCAGGGACATTTTGGGCCTGCCATCAAGGTGTGCCACCTGGATTTCCACAGGGTGCCACTTTGCTGCAAAGGGTCCCCTTAGTGGATGGGCTCCACCTGTTGCCTTCTGGATTTGCCTGGGTTTCGCTTTTCCCGGCCAGCTGGCCAATTACTGAGTGGATCACAGCAGGGATGCTGGGTCTGGCTAATACTGTCCAGGTCAGGACTTTTCCAGTGGGGAACCTCTGCCCTGGACACTACGTTGGCTGAAAAAATTATCAGATCCATTTCCCAAATCCTCTCTGCCCAATTTTGCTTCCTCCTCTTTAGTCTCACAGCCATTGCCCCCCAGACCGTGTGCTCCTAACTCTCCCTAGTATTTGCTTTCCGGAGACTAAAAACTACCAAAATGGTCTTTCCTGTGACTACATCAGAGAGTCCAAACTACTCAGGAAGATTTGAAAAATCAAAATATTTGACAACACGTGAAAATTGGAAGGCGAGAAACTGCAGCCTCCTAGGAGCCAGCAGTGTGTTCTGCCAGGCGCTCTGGCCACACGCCTACCACTGTCTGCAGCCCCCTACGTGTAGCCAGTGCCCTGCTGGCTCTGGAAATTGCATAAAGTAAGACAGGAAGCATGTGGGAGTTTTGCTTAATTTCTGGCCCCTTGGCGATAAGGAAAACTTACAAGCTCTGGAGAAGATAAATATAGTAACCTCCACATCCAGCCTATCTGATGATGCCAGATTTACTATTCTTGACTTCAGGGTGGAGCCTTAGATTCTTGTGTTGGTTTTGCTGATGAGCTGGGGAAAGTCAATACCTTTGCCGAAAACCTCATAAAGAGAATGGACCAGAGATTTTGCTAGCAGTGCAGTGGGTTAGACTGTGCTTCCACAGCAGGGGGTGCAGTTTTGATGTGTGTTTGGGGGACTGAGATCTCGCTTGTCACGCCTTGAGTGGGTCAACAGATTAAAGAAAAAAAGAATAGGGAGAATGGCTCAGAATGAGGGATGATACAAAAGGGAAGGTTCAGGAGAACATCCCTGCCTGAAGTATGGAGAGAATAATGTTCTACAGAATTTAGATATTCAAAGAAATTGCTCACAAAAGTCAGTTATGGTTGTGTCGGGGTTTTTTAAAGTTATAATGAAGAAATGCTGTCAGCCCTCTGAGGGAAAAATAATTGGAAAATCACATCATGTAAAAATACTTATTTTGCATTTTCTTTTGTAAAGATAGAAGCTGTTAAAACACTGGATTCATTCACAGCTGGTGGGTGGTCAGAGACAAAGTCCCCTTTGCAAGGGGCACTTCCTTCTAGTTTGCTGAAGCCCCTACTTCTTTTTTTCTGGCCGAGTGGCATGCAGGATCTTTCTTGGCCCAAACCTGCCCCCTGCCGTGGGAGTGCAGAGTCTTAACCGCTGGACAGCCTTGAATGGAAGTCCCCGAAGCCCCCGCTTCTTGCTGTTCTTTACAACATAGAAGGTGAGTGGAAATTATGTTTGCTGTGTCGTTCTGTGTGATAGGGTTCAGAGGACAGTTAAACTCTTTTTGGAAGCCACATCTTCACCCGAAATGAGTCAGCAATAGAGCAAGAGGGCTAGTTATTTCTAGAGTTGGGAGAGTCCATATTTGTTTAGAGAAGTATTTTTTTTTTTTTAGAGAAGTATTTAAAATACAAGTAATACACCTGAGATGAATACAACATTGTAAATCAATTATATTTCCACTAAAATTTCTAAAAAAGGAAAATAAAAACAAATCTGTTTAGTATCAAGTTAGAAAATATTGCAAATAAAAAGTGTGCACCTGACAAAATCCCCCAGCATGCTTCACTCCTTGCATCACCCATCTAGACCCTCAGGCTCTCTTTATTCCTGGTCATCTGCATTCTCCACCCAGAATAGACCTGGATACCATCTCCAGCCAAGGAGAAGACATACGTCATTCAAACTCCCTGAGCACAGTGACCTCCATATTTAGTGGAGGACACAGATCAGGTCAAGGTCAATGCTATGCCTTGCCTTCTAATTGTAAATGACTCAGTGAAGTCAACTTTAGGCAAATCGTTTTATCTAAATAAAATAACTTGTCAGAACAAGTTAAGAATGGCAGCTCTTTTCAACCGTCTGGTTGAAATGGTGTATCCTTGTTTCAATTCTACAGTGTTCCTTGCAAAATCTGATAATTTGGCTGAAAGGTTTATTTCATTACATTTACTGATGAGCGTAAATGAAGAAAATTGAAGTTAGGTAAAACTGAAAGCCCTTTTATTGTTAATTGCAGACATTTGTTTGTTTCCTTTCTCCCTTCTTTCCTCCCACCCTTCCTTCCTTCCTCCCTGCCTCTTTTTTTTTGTTTGTTTTCCAAATCTGTATTTGTTTAATAGGTATTTTTTAAAGGTCAATCAAGGGTGCCATGACTTTGAGAAGTTTATCAGACTCATGGTCATTTTTTTGGTCATTAAAAATACATTTAGTAAAAGCTGTCGCTATTTACCAGAAGGAAAGACTGCAAGAGAGAGAAGCAAGCACATTTCGGAGAAAAGGGTGAAATCAAGGCCTTAGAACGGTGTGTCTCTGTGAGGGACAAGATGATTTCCTCTAAAGATGGTCCAGTCCTCATCCTCAGAACCTGTGAATATGCTTGGGACTTTGCAAGTTGATTCAATTAAGAATCATGATATTCGATTGTCTTGAGATGACTCATGGTTTATCCAGGTAGAACCAGTACAATCACAGAAGTCCCAATTAGAGGGAGGTGGGAGGTCAGAGTCAATGATGTGACAATGAAAGCAGAAATCAGAAACATGATAGAACAAAGGCCAAGGAATGCTGGTCCACAGAAGCTGGAAAAGGCATGGGAAGGGTTCTACCCAAGAACTCCACCCGGAGCACAGCCCTGCTGGCACCATGATTTTAGGGCTTCAGGATAATAAGTGTGTGGGTTTTTAAGCTGCTGCGTTTATGGTGGTTGGTTATAGAAGCAAGAGAAAATGAACACAAGGCCTATCCACATTGCTGTCTGAATGCCAGAAAGCAGAATTCGGGCTCACACATCATATTGGCAGAAGGAGCAGAAGTGTGTCCATGAACAGCATTTTGATGCAACAAGATAACAACAAAAGCTGTCTTCAGTAACTTTCCTGGCAGGTCCAGTGGTCGAGACTCCCTGTTTCCAATGCAGGGGGTGCAGGTTCGATCTCTGGTCAGGGAAGTAAGATCCCACATGCCACAGTGCACAGCCAAAAATTAAAACAAAAACAAAAAACATGTCTTCATGCAGTGGTTCTCATGAATCAAGGCACCATAACAGTGCATTGCTTACAGTGGCTCATTTAGTCCCAACAATAAATGTGAACTAGACACTAGCATCATTCCCACTTGCCAGATAAAGCGAGGCCCAGAGACTCCAAGCACATAGCTTCAGGTCACACAGCCGGCAGAACTGAGTCATCACTTAGTTTGTGTGGTTCCAGATCCCATGATCTTCACCACTGCCCTGAACTGCCTCTTCTAGGAGACTGCCCAGACCGGTTTCCTAAAATTTAGGCTAAGAGAATCAAAAGGCCTGTTTGAATGAATGAAAAGTCTGAATTATAGGGACTTGTGCATTTTAGATGTCAAATCTGAACTTGCATGAAGATTTAACCATGATATATATTCAAGGAGAAGAACCTAGGATGCTTTTGGAAAGAAAGATGAGCAGAACCACTTGCTCTTGTAGTTATTATTGTTGTTAGTGTCATGTATATGCAAATACAATGCCATTATTTTAAAAAATTACTTATTTTATTTTGGCTGCACTGGGTCCTTGTTGAGGCTTGCAGCCTTAGTTGCCCTGGGACAGATGGAATTTTAGTTTCCTGACCAGGGATCGAACCCAAAATCCCTGAGTTGGAAGGCTAATTCTTAACCACTGGACCACCTGGGAAGTCCCTATGATGCCATTTTAAAAAGTGCTACCACTTTAATTTAAATACCCACAATTCTCTTTATTTCCTGGATCTCTACAGGCTTTCATCTTGGACAAGACAAAGGTTTTGTTGATCCCCAATTAAATTAGTCATTCCCAGATTCTGCCTCAATAATGGAATCCAAATTAATGGAGTTTTATGGACTTTGAAAAATAATGAAGGACGATTGTTGGCTTGAAGTTAGGCTTGTAGACGTATGGATGATTTGGACCACCTGCAAATGACTTTGTAAATATTTTAAAAATATTTTACCGCTCCTGGCTATAAAGAGCCCTCTTGCTAAAATGTTAAAATCTATTGAAATTAATGTTTAATTACACTGGAACTGCCTGCATGATTTAAGGTAAAATTAAACTTTCACTATGTATCTAAATCTCTTTAAGATTCTAGCCTTAATCTTATCTCTTCTCTCCTCACTAATTTCAGCATCTAACTCAGGGGTAACCTGATGTTGGATTGGAGTGAAACATTGCCTACTTTTATGGGATGTTTTCATTCATGTATATGTCACTGTGTGTGCTATCTGTGGCTAGATTTGATAGCATACAAGAAAGCCTTTGTTTGAGCCATGTTCCGCCAGGGTAAAAGATTCCCTTTGCTGTACACCTGAAACCAACACAACAATTTAAATCAATTATAATCCAATATAAAATAAAAAGTGAGAGGAAAAAAAAAATAAAGAACTAAATCAGCGCTTGCCCTTGGTGGTCCAGTGGATAAGACTGTGCTTCCACTGCAAGGGGTAAGGGTTTGATCCTCAGTTGGGGAACTAAGATCTCACCTGCCGCAGGCTATGACCAAAAAAAAAAAAAAAAAAAGAACTGAATCAATATTTTCATCAAGGTCTTATTAGCCTCCCTAATCAATTACCAGGCTTCCCAGCTGACGCTAGTGGTAAAGAACCTGCCTGCCAATGCAGAGACACTTAAGAGATAGGGGTTTGATCCCTGCGGGTTTGATCCCTGGGTCAGGAAGATCCTCTGGAGAATGTAATGGCTACCCACTCCAGTATTCCTGCCTGGAGAATCCCATGGACAGAGGAGCCTGGTGGGCTATAATCCATGGGGTTACACACAATCGGACATGACTCCCAGCTCTGCCTGTTTTTTTCGTTTGTTTTTGAGAGCCTAATGCCACAGTTTCTGACTTCCTTCTTTATCCGAGGATGGGGAGAAGGGGATCTCTAAAGCATAAGGGGGGATGTAATTTCTGCAGAGCCCCTCCCAGCCACTCAGCTTCTGCCTGGAGACCTCTCCCACTTAATCACTTATTCATCAGCCTCCTCTTCTGCTGAGGCTGCAGCCCTGGCAAGTCTGAGTCTAAATGAAATATCCAAATGAAATATGGATATTTCATCATACCTGGATGAAATATCCAAAGTTTAATTCCCCACTCTCATCGCCAAGGAGGTTGCCATTTGCCTCACATGGTTAAAATTGACTTTTCACATCATTTTGCCAGCTGATTCATGTGGCGCCAAGGTGTCAACCCTGAACGTGTCTTCAGTAAAAGTTGGCTTGTGTTCGAAAAACAGAGAGAACCTCTGGTCTCTGGGGTGGCTTGAGGAGGAAGTGCAAAGGTCAACTTCCCTATCTGTCTCTCTGTATATCTAACAAATAAACTAGCAAAATTTGCTGGAAGCCATTCTTTGAGTTTTCAAAGGAAGGTAGCATCTTGTCACATAGATCTTTGTTCTGCACTTCAAAAACCAGTAGAGAATAATCCTTTTGCACCGTGTTCCTCAATTCCGGACAATCATGAAGTCTGGAAAAATTTCAGGTCACGTGTGCTGTGGGTACCACACACCTATCTGAGTCTTCAGCATCATATCTGGGCTAAATAAGTGCATCAGTCCTCTTGGAGAACTTGGAGCAGTTTCTTTACACTCAAGATTTAGGGACATCAGCTTCTTGTTCTTTTTTTCCCCACAAGTTGATTATATTCTATTTTTCTCAATTGAATTCAGATACTTTCTTAAAAATGATTAATTAGCACCAACCTCATGCCTGGCTGGAGCCCCACAGTTCAGGTGAAGAGATGGCCATTTCGAGAGGGAAAGCTCTCATACTTGCAAAATCCACTGTTTGCAGTTGGCACTGGCATTTCCCTTCCCTGGGTTGAATTTCCCTTAAAAGTGAAAGTGAAAGTTACTCAGTTGTGTCTGACTCTTTGTGACCCTGAAGCTATCCTATATTTCTAGTAATTTCTCTTTGGAAGCTCCTCTGGGGAAAACTGAATGTCTAATAAATTAACCAGCCTTGATGTGACAAGATGTCCTCAAATCACTGTAGACTGTCAACCACGAGGACTGCTGCCATGGGCTTTTCTTGACCATTTGTCATTGTCTATAATTAATTACAGCTCTTTAAACCCAGGCATCCATTAAAGAGATAATGCATAATAAAAACCTTTTATGTTGGATCCTCTATTTTATTGTGAGTTTTTCCCCTTCTCTTCCACCAGAGAGTTCCTGAAATGTATCTCTGTGTGCAAATTCTAATTATCATTCTTAGGTCTTGCAAGATACTTTTTCCTCCTGCATGGGGATTCTTTTTTTTTTTTTTTTAGTTTCTTGATTATTTTGTATTATTCCAATGCAAAAGGAAACAACTAGATGAACACTGACCTTGGCTTGAGCAGAATATTAATTATCATTGGGATAATTTATAATTAAATTGGGATAAATTATCTGTAGGCCAGAATGCCTACAGGTACCATAGAAGAAACAAAAGTTTTATTTTCAAGTGCAAAGTTGAGTATAAAAAATGAGGAGAAGAAGAAAGAAGAAAGTCCTTGCTGTTCAATTATGTAGCTGGAACAGGGCCAATTCTAGGGAATGGCTTTCTTAATAGGGGGTTCTCCTAATGACTGAGAGCTTGGTTCTAACTTTCTTCTTTCTTTCATTTTCTTTTTCTTTAAGTATAGTTGATTTAAATGTGTTAATTTCTGCTATACAGCAAGGTAACTCAGTGGTATATATATATAGATATATATATATGTTCTTTTTCATGTTCCTTTCCATAATGACTTATCAAAAGATATTAAACATAGTTCCCTGAATATAAACTGAATATAGTGGGACCTTTTTGCTTATCTCTCTTAAACATAATAGTTTGAATATGCTAATCCCAGACTCCCAATCCTTCCCTCCTGTTCTCTCTCCCCCTTGGCAAGGACAAGTCTGTTCTCTTTGTCTGTGACTCTGTTTCGTAGATAACTTCATTTGCCTCATATTTTAGATTCCACACATGAATGATATCATACAATATTTGTCTTTCTCTTTCTGGCTTACTTCACTTTGTATGATCATCAATAGATCCATCCATGTTGCTGCAAATGGCATCATTTCATTCTTTTTATGGCTGAGTAGTATTTCATTGTATATATGTACCGTATATATTATCCATTCATCTGTATATAGACATTTAGATTGTTTCCATGTCTTGGCTATTGTGGGTGGTGTTACTGTGAATGTAAGGGTGCATGCATCTCTTAACTTTCTTGTGAGTTGTAGTTTTGATGCAGCAGCAAACTTAGATGAAGCTGTTTGCTCTTGAAAAGTCACTGTTTTGATATTTGAAGAGAATCACACAGGATACTAAATAAAGTAAAAGAGAACTGATTTGAGTAAACGAAGTTCTTATTTCAGCAAAAATGAAAATCTAAGTTTTTGCTTTGCTTATCTCAACCTCAGCTTCCCTTCTATGTGAAGAGGGCTGGATAAGATCTAGGCAGGTCTCCTAAGAGTTTAGTGGGAAGCATGCGTGAAAATTGTCCTAGCCACATCAAAGCCTTCCACAATCAATGCTGGGAGACCATGAACATTGTATCCCTGTCTTGGAGTTTCAGCAGGTGTAATAAAGACGTTAATGATTCTGCAGAGGCATAGATAACAGACTCTGGGTTGCCAAGCCGGAGTGGGGTGGGAGAGAGAATAACTGGAAGTTCGGGATTAGCAGATGCAAACTATTTTATAGAGAATGGATAAACAACAGTGTCCTATTGTATTGCATAAGGAACTATATTCAATATCTTGTGATAAACCATAGTGGAAAAGAATATATATATATATATATATCACAGTGGAAAAGAATATGAAAAAGAATGTGTATATATATATATATATCTGAATCACTTTGCTGTACAGCACAAATTAATACTTTTAGTTCAATTATACTTAAATGAAAAATAAATTTAAAAAAATGATTCTGAAAAGTCCTGCAGTAAAGAAGNATATATCTGAATCACTTTGCTGTACAGCACAAATTAATACTTTTAGTTCAATTATACTTAAATGAAAAATAAATTTAAAAAAATGATTCTGAAAAGTCCTGCAGTAAAGAAGCATGTTTAAATTTGCCTGAGTTTTCCATCCATTCATCCATGTCTTTCTTAAATATTTCCCAAGATGTTTCTTATAAAAAAGGAGGAGTGTGAATGGAACAATGCCTAAAGTATAGTTATTCAAATAAACTAGACACATGAATGTCTCACACTTATCTGAGCAAGGTGTCACAACTCTGGAGAAGCCTGCATCATGCAGGGTAACTCTAAAACCTGGTCTTGACTCAGATGGTCACAAACAGAGCTGAGTGGCTATTGCTGGATGCAAAGAGACATTCTTTCTGCAAAAATTACCAGACTTTTTTTTTTTTTTTTTAACCAGAAGGCTTTTAATCCTTGAATAACTGAACCACACTAAATGGGGTGAAAGAGCCAGTCTTACTTATAGGAGAATACATAAGACATTTTTTCCTAATAATTACCATTCACTTAAGTGAATTAAACATTTGGATAAAAAATCCATAAAAAACTTGGAGCCAAAAGTGGAAAATTAAAATTCTTTAAAAAAAAATCCTCTCTCTGGTAATAGCCTTTAAGTCATTTTTATCCATCTTTGTGATCTGAAAAAAAAATGTATCTTCATCCCATGCTGGACTTTTAGTCAGTTCAGTTCAGTTTCTCAGTCATGCCAGACTCTTTGTGACCACATGGACTGCAGCATGCCAGGCTTCCCTGTCCATCACTAACCCCCAGAGCTTGCTCAAACTCATGTCCATTGTGTCAGTGATGCCATCCAACCATCTCATCCTCTGTCATCCCCTTCTCCTCCTGCCTTTAGTCTTTCCCAGCATCAGGGTCTTTTCAAATGAGTTAGTTCTTCACATCAGGTGGCCAAAGTATTGGAATTTCAGCTTCAGCATCAGTCCTTCCAATGAATATTCAGGACTGATTTCCTTTAGGATTGACTGGTTTGACCTCCTTGCAGTCCAAGGGACTCTCAAGAGTCTTCTCCAACACCACAGTTCAAAAGCATCAATTCTTCGGCACTCAGCTTTCTTTATAGTCCAACTCTCACATCCATACATGACTACTGGACAAACCATAGCTTTGACTTTTAGTGGCCATATTCTTTTAAGACAAAATTGTAATTTTAGATGCCTCCTGAATGATGGGTCGTTCTGGTAACTTTCAAATTGCCCTACATTTGAATCAAATTCTCTCATCTGTCTTCATGGGTATTCTCTGTCATTGTTCTCGTGGGGACATATGTGTGTGAATCCCTTTTGATTTAGGGGTTTGTAGAATATAAAATATTGAGCCTCTGGCCTTTGTACTATTTCTTTTCCAGGCATCGTAATATCTAGACAAAAATAATACTGAAAGGACCCCACAGAGATTCTGACTGAGTGGGCAGTGATGCAGTGTAGATATTATTTACCCAGGAGATATGCATAGATCTATTCTGTGCTCAGCTATTAATGTTGAATTTATGTTGCTGAACATAAAGTCATAAAACATCCCAGTTGCACTGTTTTATCAAAGAGGTGTTTCTTTATTGGTCTCTCATGAGTGATTTAAACTTCAAATTGGCATCAATTCATGGCAGAAGTGGGATGGGGCACTCAGTAACTGGAACTTAATTGTATCATTTGGTCCATTAGATGGCGTTATCTGAAATGATTTCCTGGATCCTTCCAAGGCATGCATCAAGAGGGAACTCTACAGTCATACATTTGGGAAATGATTTAAACAACTCTAAATGTCTCTAGATCTTTCTCGTCAGTTAGAAAATCAGTAATTGTGTTTTGCGGTGAAGCAGCTGTTCTTGTTCTGGTGTTAAGAAGTCACTTGCAAAGGATGACTGTTGGATTAGAATGTGAGAGCTTCTTTTGATGACCTCTCCTGGTAGGGATGCCATGTACAAAAGTTCAGGCTGTTCACTGAGTAAGAACACCCAGATGACAAGGCAAGAGAGGGCTGAGATTTAGTCCTCATTCCATATGGTCTTTTAAGGGTAGCTTCAAATTTCTTTCCATTCCTCTTATTGAGAGGTGCAGTCTATGGTGCAATAGTTTATGAAAGTGACTCCTGGCCTAGGGATGAAGAGACTGCCTAGTACTTGAAGAGGAGCTTCAATTATTTCTTGTTTGAAACACTTGCTCTTGTGGGTTGATTGAGGGCTGCTCCCCGATATGTTAGTGTCCCAACACAAACTCCTTGACTTAGGGCATGATTTCAGCAAACATTTTCTCTAAAGGGCCAGATATTATGTGGGCCGAACACCATTTTTGTTGCTGCTTCTCCTCCCCACCCCCAGCACACCTTTTTCCCTCCTCTACAATCGTAGGTATTTTCTCTCCACTCTCCCATGCCCCTTCTTCTTCTTTTCTTATTTTTTTCTTTCTACATGGATACAACTAGAGATTACCATGCTAACTGAAGTAAGTCAGATGGCAGAAAGACAAATACCATATGGTATCACTTATATGCACTTATATTTAACTTACATGCAGAGTACATCATGAGAAATGTTGGGCTGGAAGAAGAACAAGCTGGAATCAAGATTGCCGGGAGAAATATCAATAACCTCGTATATGCAGATGACACCACCTTTATGGCAGAAAGTGAAGAGGAACTAAAAAGCCTCTTGATGAAAGTGAAAGTGGAGAGTGAAAAAGTTGGCTTAAAGCTCAACATTCAGAAAACAAAGATCATGGCATCTGGTCCCATCACTTCATGGGAAATAGATGGGGAAACAGTGTCAGACTTTATATTTTTGGGCTCCAAAATCGCTGCAGATGGTGATGGCAGCCATGAAATTAAAAGACACTTACTCCTTGGAAGAAAAGTTTTGACCAACCTAGATAGCATATTCAAAAGTAGAGACATTACTTTGCCAACAAAGGTCCGTCTAGTCAAGGCTATGGTTTTTCCAGTGGTCACGTATGAATGTGAGAGTTGGACTGTGAAGAAAGCTGAGTGCCGAAGAACTGATGCTTTTGAACTGTGGTGTTGGAGAAGACTCTTGAGAGTCCCTTGGACTGCAAGGAGATCCAACCAGTCCATCCTAAAGGAGATCAGCCCTGGGATTTCTTTGGAGGGAATGATGGTGAAGCTGAGACTCCAGTACTTTGGCCACCTCATGTGAAGAGTTGACTCATTGGAAAAGACCCTGATGCTGGGAGGAATTAGGGGCAGGAGGAGAAGGGGACGACAGAGGATAAGATGGCTGGATGGCACCACTGATTCGATGGACGTGAATCTGAGTGAACTCCGGGAGTTGGTGATGGACAGGGAAGCCTGGCGTGCCGTGATTCATGGGGTCATAAAGAGTCGGACACGACTGAGCAACTGAACTGAACTGAATGAATCACTTATATGTGGAATCAAAAATATGACACAAATGAACCTATCTATGAAATAGAAACAGACTCACAGACTTAAGAGAACAGACTTGTGATTGCCTGGGGGAGTAGGGGGTGGGGAGGGAAGGATGGACTGGGAGTTTGGGATTAGTAGATACAAACTCTTATATAAAGAATGGATAAACAGCAAGGTCCTATTGTGCAGCACAGGAAACTACATTCAATATCCTACGATAAACTGTAATGGAAAATAATATAACAAAAAGAATGCATATGTATAACTGAATCACTTTGCTGTACAACAGAAATTAACACAACATTGTAGATCAACTGTACTTGGTTTAAAAATGTTAAAGAAAAAAAGGAATCACAACAGGAAAGTCACAGTGCTCTAAGAATGGTTTCTCATGCAGATACACACATGTGGAAAGGTTTCAATGCACATAGATATCTGAAAACCATTTTTTCCTGCAATAATGACAAAACTACTGTGACTAACCATTTGATACATTACGATACAGTTCTCTACCTCATGCTCTATATTTCATCTCATGGAGAGCACCTCATGGCAGCCTTCTGAAATAAGATATTCCTATTATTGTCATTTTGTAGATGAGAAAATTCAGGCTTAGAGAGGGGAAGTGAATTCCTCAAGGTCTCAGAGGACCTAAGTGATGGAGCCAAGAGAGATACCCTCCTCGTCAAAATCCAAGACCTGTTCAACCTGGATATCCACTAAAATGAGTTCAAAATGCCACTTTTCTGCTCATAACACACAATGTGGAAGTAGAAGGTTAAAGCCAATCCACTCTATACTGCATTTTTAGACTGTATTTGATTGCATCTTAGAAAATGTTATTACCATCTAGATGAACATTTATATGGTGTTTCAAATTCCAGTGATAATTAGGGAGTTTGGGATCAATGTGTACACACTGCTATATTTAAAACGGATAACCAACAAGGACCCACTGTATAGCACAGGGAACTCTGCTCAAAGCTATGAGGCAACTGGGATGGAAGGGGAGTTTAGGGGAGAATGGATACATGTATGTGTATGGCTGAGTCCCTTCTCTGTTTCCCCTCAAACTATCACAACTTTGTTAACTGGCTATACCTCAACATAAAATAAAAAGTTTAAAAAATTCTTCTTGGTGCATGACAGGTAGTAAGTGGTTAGAGAACCATTGAACTGACAGTTTCAGTTTGCAGAAAGGGTCAATTATTAAGGGCTGGAGATTGTAGGAGAGAAACATTTTGGTATTCACACATTCTGTACTAATGCAACGGAGGATTTGTTCTTTATAGCTTAACAGAGAGTAAAATAAATTACCCATAAAATGCAAAGGAAACATTTTCTCTAACAAGAAGTTTATTGAATATGCAAACATTTGAATATATAATAGGGCTGACAATAAAATGAGTTTGGTGCATTCTCTTGAAAGAGGGTTTATCAGGTTTTTATAGAAATTTTGGCAGGGGTGTGTGTGTTTTCAAGTGAAACCCCTTTTGGCTTCTACTCTAGAGTGGTAATCATTATTAACTACTTGGTATACACCCTTCTTGATAATTTTTACCATATAAAGTTTTTGCTTTCACATAAATGAGATCGCTGTTACTATTTTATATGTTTGGTTCATATTTTAACATATGATGAGCAACACTCCAGATAAGTACAGAACTATCTAATTCATCCTTTTAAAAACTACTTTAGACAATGAAGATGGTGGCCGCGGCGGGAAGGTTGCTCTGGGCTTCGCTCGTCCGACATGTGAGTGCCATTCCTTGGGGCATTTCTGCCTCTGCAACCCTTAGGCCTGCTGCTTCTCGAAGAATGTGCTTGACAAATGCACTGTGGTCTGGTTCTGATCAAGCGGAATTCTCCTTTAGCACCAGTTCTTCATACCATACCCCCGCCGTCACCCAGCACGCACCCTATTTTAAGGGTACGGCTGTTGTCCCCGGAGAGTTCAAAGAAATTAGCCTTGATGACTTTAAGGGGAAATATTTGGTGCTCTTCTTCTATCCTTTGGATTTCACCTTTGTGTGTCCTACAGAAATTATCGCTGTCAGTGACAAAGCCAGTGAATTTCATGATGTGAACTGTGAAGTTGTTGCAGTGTCGGTGGACTCCCACTTCAGCCACCTGGCCTGGATAAACACGCCGAGGAAGAATGGTGGTTTGGGCCACATGAACATCGCACTCTTGTCAGATTTGACCAAACAGATTTCCCGAGACTACGGTGTGCTGTTAGAAGGTCCTGGCCTCGCACTACGCGGTCTCTTCATAATTGACCCCAACGGAGTCATCAAGCATCTGAGCGTTAATGATCTCCCAGTGGGCCGAAGCGTGGAAGAAACCCTCCGCTTGGTGAAGGCGTTCCAGTTTGTGGAAACCCATGGAGAAGTCTGCCCAGCCAACTGGACACCCGAGTCTCCTACAATCAAGCCCCAGCCAACTGCTTCCAGAGAATATTTTGAGAAGGTAAATCAGTAGACCGTCCCGTGCACACCTGCAGCTTCCCACACCAGAAAAGAACCACAGTGGGAACTCACTTGTAGCTTTTCAAAGATTAGTATTTATAGCAGGCAAAAATAAAACCAAAAAAAAACAAAAAAAAAACCCACCAAACCCAGTGATGCTTATATTCATAAATAGTATTACTCTAAATGTTTTGTTTTCGTAATGTTGGCCAAGGCTTTTAAAATGTTTTCAGCTACTAGTGTCATGAGTCCAAGGCAAGGTGTGGATGGATGGCTAGTTTCTACAGAGTGTGTATGTAGTTCAGCTGTTTCTTGGATCATGTCTTCAATGGGAAAAGGAAACAGATCTTTTTCCTCAGCCTTACTTGAACCTTTGTGTATACCAGAGTAGTATGACAGGTATTAAAAACTTCTGATCAAGGGTCCTGAAATTTTCCTCTTGAATTTCTTTGTATTAAACTGAATTTTCTTTAAAGAACATAGTTTTAAGTTGTTAGTATCAGTGGTCTAATTTAACACTTGCAATGAATGTATGGTTGAAGGAAATGTGAATCATGTTTTTTTAAAAAAAACACAGTGGCAAAGTGACTTAACTGATCATGCATGTTCCCCATTCCTGAGATTTATAGTTTATATAGTTATTTTACTTACTTTGTTAACTGACTTAGTGTCTGCATACATTTCTAATACTGATTGGGTATAATTAGAAAGGCTATTTATTGACTCCAGGGATTGTAGTATGAATTTGAATCATTCAAGCATTTGAATTATTGTACTTATTTTCTTTCTTGAAGTGTTCCATGTAAAAAACATAATAAAAAATAAACATTTTAAAATTAAAAAAATTACTTTATATATATATATGTCATTACAGACTATTGAGTATCATTCCCTGTGCCATAAATCAGTTCCTTATTAGTTATCTGTGTATATATGTCAATTCCAATCTCCCAGTTTATTCCCCCCACCTTTCCCTGTTGCTAGCCGTAAGTGGTTTTAAAGGTTCTGTTTTATCAAATTCTGTAACTTCTGTTTTTCCTAGTTCATACTACATACCATTGACATCTTCATACATGGAGGTTGTGATTAAAACAAATTGTGATGGCCAGAATTTGGAGAATCCTGGAGTTATTTTTTTGCTGTCCACTGTTAAGATGATACACATTTCATGTTGCTTACATCTTCTTTTCAGTTCTTCCCTTTTACCCTTTTCTATCTCTCCATGATTGTTTCTTTTATTTTCACCTTCCTTATTGGTTGGGAAACTTTCCATTGTATGGCTATTATTTCAGATGTTGAAATTTCACTCTATTGGGCTCAATTGTTCGTGGTCTTCCTGACGGTAATTTACTTATTACCAACACTCCCCAAAAGGATCCCTTAATTCCTGAAGGAGCATGAACAGTCAACATCTGAGACTACTCTTTTCCAAAATCTGTCTGTTCTTTGTTTTTTTAAAAATTATTTATTTACTTAAAAAAAAAAACAACATTGACTGGATCAGGACTTGGCTGTGGCAGGTGGAATCTTTGCTGCATCGTGTGAACTTTCATTGCAGCAAACGGACTCTAGTGGTGGTGCCTGATCTTGGTATTTGTGGTACACAAGCATAGCTGCCCTGGGGCGTGTGGAATCTTAGCTTCCCAACCAGGGATAGAACCCATGCCCCCTGCACTGCAAGGTGGATTCTTAACCATCGAACCAGGGAAATGCCCCATCTTAGTTCTTTTTCCTTCCCACACCCATTTCTGTTTCTTTCTCTCTTTCAAAGGTCCACACCTTCCACAGTGGAGAGTCCTAAACATGATCACACAGGAATTGTCTTGCTAAACTTTGATCAGGTGCTACATGCCCAGTTTCTCAAGGTCAGGAGTTGGGCCTGAGGACTTGTGCTTCTATGCAGTTCCCCAGAGATTCCTGTTGTTCTGGGGCCACTCTGAGAACCACTAAGTTAGACCTTCAACATGATCTCTGGAGAGTATCAGCCTTAAAGAAACTTTTTCTTAATTTTATTTTTTAATTTTTATTTTATATTGGAATATTTTGACTTAACACCTACCTAGTGGCCCAGACAGTAAAGAATCTGCCTGCCGTGTGCGAGATATGGGTTCAATTCCTGGGTCAGGAAGATCTCGCTGGAGAAGGAAATGGCACCCCACTCCAGTATTCTTGCGTGGAGAATCCCATGGGCAGGGGAACCTGGTGGGCTACAGTCCATAGGATCACAAAGAGTTGGACACAACTGAGCAACTAACACTTTCACTTTCTTTCTTAGTTGACTTACAGTGTTGCGTTCTTTCTGCTGTTCAGCAAGGTGATTCAGTTATACATCTATATATACATTCTTTTTTAAATATTCTCTTCCAGGATGGTTCAGACCAGGATATTGAATATAGTTCCCTGTGCTAAACACTAGGACCTTATTGTTTATCCATTCTATATATAAAAGCTTAATCCGCTAACCCCAACATCCCCACTCTGTCCTCCCCCAAACCCCTTCCCACCCTGGCAACGACCAGTCTGTCCTTGATGTCCCCGAGTCTGTTTTATAGACAGATTCATTTTTGCCATATTCTTGATTCCACATACAAGTGATATCACATAGTGTTTGTCTTTCTCTTTCCAACTGACTTCACTTAGTTCATAATCTGTAGTTGAATCCATGTTGCTGCAAATGACATTATTTCATTCTTCTTTATGGCTGAGTAGTATTCCTTTGTATATATGTACCGTACCTTTTATATCTATTCATCTGTTGATGGACATTTAGGTTGTTTCCCTATCTTGGCTACTGTGAATAATGCTGCTATGAACATAGGGGTGCATGCATCTTTTCGGATTGTAGTTTTGTCTGAATATATGCCCAGGAATGGGATTTCTGGATCATGTGGCAACTCTATGTTCAGTTTTCTGAGAAAGCTCTGTACTGTTTTCAGTATATACAGTGGCTGTATGGTATATACAGTGTATATATACAGTGTCCGTTCCAGTTTGCATCCCCACCACCAGTGTAGGACTTTTCTTTATATCCTCGCCTGCATTTATTATTTGTAGACTCTTTAATGATGATACCTCATTTTAGTTTTGATTTGCATTTCTCTACCAATTAGCAATGTTGAGCATCTACTCATGAGCTTGTTGGCCATGTCCAGACAATTTGTAGTGCTCTCTTACCTGGGAATCAAATGTCTTTCACCATCCTACCTGTATCTCCCATTTGCAGAGGCACCTGGTACCACCAGTTTGGGAGTGGGAAGGAGGGGGTGCATTTGTAGACTAAATTACACTGTATTGTTCCCTAGTTTACACCCTGCTGGCATCTGACTCAGTCATCGCTCTCCATTTCAGTGTTCAGCACCCTCCTAAGTTGCACTCCTGTTTTCTCCTCTATCATCTTTTTGTTCTTATGCATTGACATCTTAAAAACAAAATCAACTTACTGGTATTTTAATGGCATTTGAAGAACAAGTACAAACAACTCCTTGTATTCATATTGTCATCTTTACCAAACATGGGCTTTCTGAATTTAGGGAGGAAAATAACCTGACTAATTTAATTTCCAAGGCAACATTCTAATTGAGTGTGAAATTCCAAATGTGGCTATTATTCAGTTCATTTCAGGGTTATTTTCAATCCCTTGAACTTATTGTTGGTCTCTCAATGAGTCCTGAGTGCTAAATTCTCTCACGTTTAGTCCCTTCTATTAAGAACACAAAGACATAAAAAGTCAACAGTTTTTATTCGTGATGACAAAATCACTTTATCCCTAAGTCGTACACAGTTTGCATGAAAGCCAAGGTTTTTCTGAAAAATGATGAAAACGTGTTTTAAAAAGACCAAGAAAGAAAATAGGGGCCTATTCTGTTCTCTGTGTACTTAGACTTGCTGCAGAAATGGCTCCTCTGCCTTTCAGTCTGCAAATAAACTACATCTTTAGGTGCCCCCATAACTTTGCTGTGGTCCACTGTGACAGAGGCAAAGATCAGAGCATGTTTAAAATGTTCATGTCTGTTTTTGAATTTGCATTGGTTGAAGAGGATTCTAGACCAGTTTGGCTTCCCAGGTGGCGCTAGTGGTAAAGAACCCACCTACCGATGCAGGAAACATTAGAGATGTGAGTTCGATCCCTAGGTGGGGAAGATCCCCTGGAGGAGAGCATGGCCACTCACTCCACTATTCTTACCTGGAGACGCCCATGGACAGAGGAGCCTGGCGGGCTATGATTCGTAGGGTTGGAAAGAGCTGGACACGACTGAAGCGACTTAGCACACACTAGAAAAGTGAAAGTGAAGTTCCTCAGTCGTGTCCGACTCTTTTCGACCCCATGGACTGTAGCCTACCAGGCTCTTCTGTCCATGGGATTTTCCAGACAATAGTACTGGAATGGATTACCATTTCCTTCTCCAGGGGATATTCCCGACCCAGGGATCGAACCCGGATCTCCCGCATTGTAGACAGAGGCTTTAACGTTTGAGCCATCAGGGAAGTCACCACTAGACCAGTCTAATGATAATTAATTACTGGATCTTATCATGCTAACATCTTGTGATGATTGCTGAACCACACGGGGAAAAATGGGTAAAATGTACCATATAGAGAGAATCAACTCAGCATGAAAATAGAAAAGAGCGTTGGATATGTGGTTTGGAAAACAAAATACTACATTAAAAAATTTTTATTGAAATAAACGTAATTGATTTACAGTATTATGCTAATTTCTGCTGTACAGCAAAGTTATTCAGTTATACATATACATTCGATATAGATATAGATATATTCTTCTTTATATTATTTTCCATTATGGTTTCTCACAAGATATTGAATACAGTTCCCTGTGCTATACAGAAGGATTTTGTTGTTTATCCATTCTATATATAATATAAAAAACTAACTTTTTATCTTGACATTTCAAGTGGCTCTTGTGTATTGTAATTTCCTTGGCTTTTTTTTTTATGTCTTACTATTTCTGTTACTATTTACTACTATATTCCTATTAGCCATTTCTCAGTTCATGTAAAATAATACATTCCCTGCAAGATGGTAGATTTTTTAATATAATTTGAAAGCTGAATGCTAAGTGAATTACACCTAACAGATAATATTCTTTCTGTTTACACGTTTAAGAACAACATTAGAAAACTACTTGTTTGTTGTCTTTTCAGAATATACACTTTGGTTGTTAACATCTTTTATAAAAGATTAAAAGTGAGAGAGAAAAAAAAAATGAGCCAAAGCAAGGAAATTTTACCCTTAGATGTAGATAATCTACTCTGTGGCTTGCAGACTAGGCATCTTCAATTTTATATTCAGTATTTGATTTTCCTGAAGCCACACAGTATTCCACTCTATCAACCTTACCCTTTCTCTAATGGCATAACCTTAACATCATTTTTTCTGAGAATTACCTTTTGTACTAGCTAGAAAGGCAAAGCTTTATTTTCATTTTTACAGTGATTGTGGATCTAGAGTTAAAAGAAATTCCAGATGACTGTTACTGTTCAGTTGCTAAGTCATGTCCAACTCTTTGTGACGCCATGGACTGTAGCTTACCGGGCTCCTCTGTCCATGGGATTTCCCAGGCATTAATACTGGAGTGGGTTGCCATTTTCTTCTCCAACGGGATCTTCCCAACCCAGGGATTGAGCCCTCACCTTCTGCACTAAGCCACGAGGGAAGCCCACCAGATGACTAAGAGGGGCTAATAAAATCATACAGACAGACTAAGTGCCATCAATCTGGATGACAGGGGCCAAATATGCAATGAGCAATCCTCAGATTGCAGGGTCCACCAGCATTATCCGTGTTGGTGATGTCAAACATCTGGGTATTTGCAAGCATCCCCACACTAGAACGGGTAAATTAAACCAACCATCTGGTTGTTTGGATGAAATTTACACTATTCATATGGTACATATTTTAAGAGTATCATAGACACCAACTCCAACCCTGCTCACTTTTCTGGTTTTTAGAAGCAGCAAGAACTATACTATGGAAAATTAGATGGCACTTTAAAACTTGTAATGGTGGATATTTCACTACACTCTAGACACCTAGGCCTTATCATTCCAAAACTCTTTTCTGAATCTCAGTTTTGGTACTTAGTCCATCCTGGGCTGGCTGAAATTTTTATTCTAAACTTCTCATACAAAAAAATTGAACATTCTTATAGCAATACCTGGGGCTTCCCTGGTGGCTCAGATCGTACAGAATCTGCCTGCAATGCAGGAGACCTAGTCTCTATCCCTGGGTTGGGAAGATCCCCTGGAGAAAAGAATGGCAAACCATTCCAGTATTCTTGCCTGGGAAATCCCAAGGACAGAAGAGACTGGCGGGCTACAGTCCATGGGGTCGCAGAGTTGGACACAGTTGAGCGACTAACACTTTCATTTTCACTTTCAAAGCAATACATAGTTCTTGGAAGTTCTGCCTGGGATGTCTCTGTTCTGGACTTTTAATAAAGTTCTTTTTTCTCTTCCATTGAGAATCTGTTCCTTTCTTTTTTCAAAATATGTGCTTTAAAAATTATTAATTTAATTGGCTGCACCAGGTCTTAGTTTTGACACACGGGATCTTTGGTTGCGGCATGTGAATTCTTCGTTGCGGCACGTGGGATCTAATTCCCTGACCAGGGATGGAACCCAGGCCCCTGCATCAGGAGGTCCAGTGGAGTCTTAGTCACGGGACCATCAGAAAAGTCCTGAGAATCTGTTTCTGGAAAAATCCCTCCTGTTTCTGGACAGTGTTTTCTGTTTATTAACATGCTTTCAAATGCTATCAGATGCTAAATCATGACATCTGAGAACCCTTCCAAACACATCTTCCTCTAGTGCCAAGAAAGGGGGGCTGAGGAGACAGTGGCAGCAAAGCTAAAGCTGATCGCCATGGAGACGAGATGGGTCCCATTGATTCCACAGCCGGAACTCTGGCTTTTGTCTCCTCGAAACTCTAGTTTGTGTGTGAGCTGAAATCGGAGCTGTATTTCCTCAACCCCACCCTCAGGACCTAAATATCCGTCCCTTTTCAGTGACTCTATTTGCTCCCACACTGCTCCCCGTTTCTCATTTTCCAACCAGGCTCCCAGTGTGCTGCTGAGTCCACCTGAATGTTTTTGCAGTCCATAGCCACGGGCCAAGTTGGATGAGGAAGAAAGTCGCTTCTGGGTTCAAAACAAAGCAAACAAACCAAAAATCAATATAACAACACACTACAGCTATCTGTAGAATGCTATGGCAGCTGAACAGTCGAAAGGATTGTTGGATGACATCAGAAAAGGATGGGACTCGGTCACTGTTGAAATGGGTGATCCCTTCATATATCTATACTTGTGTTATATTCTCTTTCAGCATCACAACTTTATTTCAGCTGTTTTGCAAGGTATTCTCCCAAAGGGAGCTCTGTGTTTTTGGTATCTGAAGCAGAGCTCAATGGAGAAATGCCTATATGTGTGTGTGTGAGTTTGTGTGTGTGAAATATAGTGTGTGTGTGTGCTCAAGCTGTATTCAACTCTTTGGGACCCTATGGACTGTAACCAGCCAGGCTCCTCTGTCCATAGGATTCTCCAGGCAAGAATACTGGAGTAGGTTGCTCTTTCCTTCTCCAGGGGATCTTCCCCACCCAGAGGTTACACTCGAGTCTCCCATGTCTCCTGCAATGCAGGCAGCTTCTTGAACTGCTGAGCCATCAGGGAAGCCCGTGAAATATCATGGGAAACATCAACTATTTCATATATTTACTTATTTTTATTTGTGTACACACAGTGCTGGTCTATGATGCCACTTTCTAAATCTATTTGTCCTTTTTTATGACTTTGTGTGGACAAGTTTTATTTTTTTAATACGGTCTTTCCTTTTTTATTGTTTATTTGTTTACTTTTGGTTGCACTGGGCCTTCGTTGCTGCACGTGGGCTTTCTCCAGTTGCTGTGAGCCGGGGCTACTCTTTGTTGCAGTGGACAGGCTCTAGGCACACGGGCTTCAGTAGCTGCAGCTCGTGGGCTTGGTTGCTCAGTGGCATGTGGAATCCACTCAGACCAGGGGTCAAATCCATGTCCCCTGCATTGGCAGCCGGATTCTTAACCACTGGACCACCAGGGAAGTTGAGTAGCCTTAAAAAAAAAACACCTGTTTAAAAAAAGACTCTTTTACCCACTTATTCTGTGTTGCACTGCTACCAATGTTCCCTGCTCTCAGCCTGCTTCTCGGTTGGGTCTCCTGCTATCAAGCCTGTTTCTTACCTAAGAAAGCAGATCACCTCTTCTTTTAGGCTTGAAAGAAGGGACACTTGTTTGTCGTGGTCACCCTCTGCCTAGCACATGAATGTGCTACAGCAAAGGCTCATTCAGTGTTTGTTTCATGAGACAGTGAAGTTGTTGCCATCAGGGTAAAGTAGGAAGAAATCTTTCATAGTATCCAAAGGACTTCCGTTTTCCTAAAGCACGTGAACAGAAACGCACAGACTCCGTGGGTCTATGATGTCTGCTAAGAAGCTTTAAAAACACCCTCCTAATCTAGGAAAATGGTATGGATGAACCCGTTTCCAAGGCATGAATAGAGACACTGCCGTGGGGGACGGACTTGTGACGTAGTGGGGGATGGGTTGGATGGAACAAAGCAATGACATATATACACTGCCATGCGTGAAATAGACAGCTGGTGAGGAGCTGCTGCGCAGCACAGGGAGCTCAGCTCAGGGCTCTGTGATGACCTGGGGGGGACTGGGGGATTGGGAGGGAGGCTCAAGAGGGAAGGGATATATGTATACCTACAGGTGATTCACATTGTTGTACAGCAGAAACCAACACACCATTGTAAAGCACAAAAAACCTTAAAAACAAACACCCTCCTAATGGTTGGTCCTAATCATTTGTGAATACAGCACCGCACGTCAGAGACATGCGTGTTGTTTGCTCAGAAATGTGTATCCATTCATTTGGGAAATTCTCCAGCCCTCTCTCCTAGACAAGCCTTCTCCTAGATGGGTCCATGAGGATTAACCCTAGAGAAGTCTTCGTCCTAGGCTTTGCTGTGGATACGATGCTGAGAAGGCTTGCATGTGTATTCTCACCAGGTGGCTTCTCACGTACTTGGACTTATAGTGCATGCTTGATTACCTGTCTTTTCCAAAAATTCTAGGAGTGTGCTCAGCCTCCCCTGCAGCTGTTGGCATGCATTCACCTCTTGAAATGAACGGGTCCTTTCAATGGTCAGCTGGCTGACACAGGTGTGAAGGCTGCGGTGTATTTAAGAGACAAATGCTGGGGTTCTTTTTCCTGTTCCCTAGGCATCATTTCTTCCAGAAATAAAGGACTCACAATAGGAGGAGGAAGTTAGCAGATCATTTTGCTCACTTCTTTCAATGTATTGGATGCTTGGTCTTTGATATGGCAAGATGTATTACAGAAAATAGACCCAGGTAACTTGCAAGGCAATGGCACCCCACTCCAGTGCTCTTGCCTGGAAAATCACATGGATGGAGGAGTCTGGTGGGCTGCAGTCCATATGTTCACACAAAGTTGGACACGACTGAGCGACTTCACTTTCACTTTTCACTTTCATGCATTGGAGAAGGAAATGGCAACCCACTCCAGTGTTCTTGCCTGGAGAATCCCAGGGACAGGGACGCCTGGTGGGCTGCCTGTGGGGTCGCACAGAGTCCGACGTGACTGAAGCGACTTAGCAGCAGCAACTTGCAAGGCAAAAACGCTACAGAACGGCGATGGGCATAGCTAAAAAGAAAGCTCTTTTTCAAATAGCTTTGCCTGATGAAATTTTAAGGATTTATTTTCTTCAGTTTAATTGTGCAACCTTCAGACATCTCCTCAAAATGACCAAAGGACCCCTGACCCATCCCAAAGTCTTTGCCTTTGAAAATGTACTGGGAAGAGTTGAATAGCTTTTATCTGAAAGTGAGTTCTAGTCATAAGTATTTCTGACTACTTAGTTCTCCTAAAGCCTACAGTGTTATTTATATCCTCTAAGATATTCACCTGAGACATTTGAAAATATAAAACCCTTCATAGGAAAACCAGGCTATTAATATTGCCACATTATAAATTCTAGTTTCCCAAACTGGCATTTTTTTAAATACTTGAGGCATGATTTTACATGGCAGTTTAGATGATGCATCAGCTTCATGTTTGATTTATTTTTCTTTGAGATTAAAGGTGACAGAAGACAGTGATGAGAGGGTGTTTTTAAAATATCTCCTCTGTGCAGCTCACTCACTGTCGATCGACAACTCAGAGAACGAAGAAAACCATGAAGTCAAAAGGGCTGATTATGCAGATGCTGTACACACACTTAAGAGAATATCAGGCAGGAGAGGCTGTGATTATGCGGGGCATGTCTAGGAAGAGAGTGCATGCAAAGCAAAGAAATGATTTTACTGGGTCAAGGAAGTTCCCTGGTGGTCCAGTGGCTAAGACCCCTTGCTCTCAAAGCAGGGAACCCAGGTTCAACTTCTAGTCGAGGAACTAGATCCCACATGCCACAATTAAGACCCGGGACAACCAAATAAATAAATGAAAATAAATATTTTAAAAAATATTTATGATTTAAATCATAAAAATATTGGGCCAATATAGGGAATTTCAGATATGTCAAAACCGTAGACTTGGAAAGATTGGAAAGGAAAATAATGATTTTTATTAAAGGTAAGAGACAAAGAAGATAAAGTTAGTATTTAATGGTGATATTTTATTGTTGAATTTCTTTGATGGCTATGACTTCCCTGATGCCTTTATGGTCCGATTTTAGGATCATGCGGTGCTGTCTGTGCATATGATGTCTGCTTGGGCTGAATAAAGGACAGGATGCAGCATGGTCAGCGGGGAGGAGGGAGAGAACCTGGGATTTCAGGAGTATGGTCCAACCTCAGCCAGTTCTAGCTGTGTGACCACACTTGGAAATGGAGTTAATAATCCCAGCCTTGGACTTCTCTGGTGGTCCAGGGGTTAAGAATCTGCCTGTGAATGCAGGGGACACGGGCTGCGGGTCAGCTGAGCCCACGTGCCACAGCTAGTAAGCCCCCATGCCTAGAGCCCGTGCTCTGCAAGAGAAGCCTCCGCAGTGTGAAGCCCAAGCGTCACAGCAAGAGAGTAGCTCCCGATCTCCACGACTAGGGAAAGCCCAAGCACAGTGATGGAGACCCAGTGCAATCAAAAATAAATAAGCAGAATGAATGATCCCAGCCTTGAGAAACTTACCATTATTTAATAGATAAAAGTAGAAATAGTGAATAGTAATAGTTCATTGTAAACATGGCTTGAAATATTAAAGTGTTGTATCCATGAAAGGGAGCACTATTACTGAAGTCAGATCTGACTTTTTCCCCAAAGCTCATCTGTCTTCTCCACAGCGCCCAGTAAATGGCCAGTACCTGTTGGCTGGGTAAATAAATATATATTTGTATGTGTGTAGGTAGATGGAAAAATTGATCATTAGACTTTCCTCCACCTAAGGAATACTAAAATATCCTCTCTGTATATGTGTAAAGAAAAGGATTACTATTTTTATAAAGCTTAAAAAACACATAGTCACCCAAGAGTTTCCCTTTTAGGTTACAAATTTGCTTCTTCTTGAGAAAGGCAAATACCATATGATATCACTTATATTTGGCATCTAAAATATGACAGAAATGAACCTATCTGTGAAATAGAAACAGACTCAGGGACACAGATAACAAATTGGTGGTTGCCAAGCGGGAGGGGGTTGGGGGAGGGACAGAGTGGGAGGTTGGGCTAGCAGAGGTGAACTTTTATATATAGACTAGATAAATGACAGGGCGCTACTGGATAGCACAGGGAACTATATTCAAATATCCTATGATGAAATATAACGGAATAGAATAGAAAAAAGAAAGCATATATACATGTATAGCGGAATCACTGCTGTACTGCAGAAATGAACACAGCGTATATCAACCATACTTCAATTTCTTAAAAAAGGGGAAAAAATAAAAAAGCCAAAATTATTTAATCTTTTTCTTCTTCACTGAGATGTTCACAATCCATATCCAGTCTGAATATACAAAGCATCCACATAAAGCAGCTGATTGTGCTTCTGATTATAATATTTTTGTTATTACTATAATTGCTTTTTAAAATAAAAGTAGATAATCATGGTAAACAATAACTGTGGAGAAAAGTTCTTGGGGATTTTAAGGAAAACTTTCCCATAGGATAACAAGCCAAATTCCAGGCTGCTATTTGGTGCTCAAGAGTTATATTTATTAAATTGAAACTTTTAAAAATTAAGTGTGTAATATTGACTGGGGTTTTTCTTTATGTGGGGTGGATCCAAGGGATTCACAGAGTTGGAAGGAAGCAGGGTATGTTGGGTGAGGCACGTGCTTGGCTGCTCTGAAGGCTAAAACCTTGAAAAAGATTCCACTCCAGGAAAATGAATAATCTTGTCCCTGGAACAGAATAGAATGATACTCAGCTATTTTCTTCTTGTTCTTAAGGAGCATCTCGATGGTTCACAGGCACGGATGAGTGTCAGTATCACAAAAGTTTCACTGGCAACACCCACTGTTATTTCCAGCATAAGAAATTGAGGGACTATTAGAAAAGAGAATTTGTACAGAGAAGAGAAACAAAGGCGGAAACTCCCCATGCATTACAGTAAGTGCCCTACATACAAACGAGCTCTATTCCAAGAGCGCATTCGTAAGTCGTTTGTTCCTAAGTCCACCAAAGTTAGCCCAGGTACCCGGCTAACACAATTGGCTATATAGTACTGTACTGTAATAGGTTTATAACACTCTTCATACAAATACGACATGAAAAATAAATAAAAACTAAAGAAACCATTTTTAATCTTACAGTACAGGACCTTGAAAAAGTACGGTACAACAACTGGCATCCAGGGGCTGGCATCGAGGGGACAGGCAAGAAGAGTTACTGACCGGAGGAGGGAGAGGAGGTGGGAGATGGTAGATCATCGACAGCACCAGGAGATGGAGGGCAAGCTGTAATGTCACTCACACCTGATGTTGATGGCTCAGGTTCTGGCTCCTTACTGGAACCAGATGCACAATCACATCTTTGAAAGTTCACAACTTGAAGGTTTGTATACAGGGGAGTTACTGTACCTTTCTCTACCCTTAGCTCAAAGTACAGAACCCTCTCTGGGGATCAGCATTATTTTCATAACAAGACTTATCAATCATCAGGGTGAAACATGACAAAGGAATCTGGCCTCTCTGGGCTTATTTGTTATTTAAATATCCACATTACCTATCATTATGTAAACAAACTCCAACCTCACAGTGTTAGTTGGAAAGAGGAAAACAGCTAATTTGCCAATATGACTGACTTGCAATTTATTGTTATGCTCCATGAAATAAAACAGAAGCTTATCGGTAGATAGCTCATAAGAACCTGCTGTATAGCATAGGGAATGCTACTCAATACAACGTAATGGCCTATATGGGAAAAAAAATAGAAAAAAAAAGGAGTAGGCCTGTATAAATGTGTGACTAATCACTTTGCTGTACATCTGAAACTAACACAACATTGTAAATAGCCTATACTCCAATAATGGAGAAGGAAATGGCAGCCCACTCCAGTATGCTTGCCTGGGAAATCTCAAGGATAGAAGAACCTGGCAGATACAGTCCATAGGGTAGCAAGAGTCAGATGGAACTTAGTGAATACACCACCACCACCTACTCCAGTAAAATATTTTTTAAAAACAGAAGCCTATCAGATAACAGCAATTATTATTTAGTAAGAATGAAAGGTATTGGTTGGCAACTGGACCTCCATGCTCTGATCCACAGCCCTGACCTCAGGACACCGTTTCTGCAGCTGGTGGAGGTGGAGGTACCCAGTCTTTGTGGTGGTCAGATAGAGAAACACCAGCTGAGCCCCTGCCCAAGGACCCAGGTCATGACAAAGACCCACTCCCCCGCCCGCCCAGCCCATATTTTTGCACTGAATCCTGTATTATCTGTCAACCTGAGACCACTGCATACTGTGAACCCATTTTAATTTCTGTCGTGGCAACAATGACCACATGGAAACAAATGACTGAACACAGCAGCCTGCAAACTGAAATACGCATTGAGTATAGTTCAAGGAGGAATGCTTGAGAAATTAACTGTTAAATGCTGGTGTTGCATTTTTGTTTTTAAAAACGATATTATTTTCTAAATATTATGGTTAAATATCCAGTTGTTTTTAAATATAAAAAGCATTTAAAAAAATTTGGAGTTGTTAGATTCAAATATTGCCGACAGAAAACATTTTCTGTCTTTCGGTTGCTGAAAAATGATATTTCTCCAAAAATGCTGCAAATGTTCGCTGAGAATTAAGTGAATGTTTTCTTCTGAGTTCTGACAGCCAAATACTTGAAAGATATTTACAGGAAACTTCAAAGAAGTGCAGCGCCCCCTAGTGGGATAACGAGTTAGTGCATCTCTTCCTGCAGATGGGTTTGAGGAAGTTATTTCAACCCATGAACCCCAAAGATGCACCAAAAAACTTCAGCCATAGTAACCAAATACCCAAGGTTCCAAATTCCTTTTCCTGGATATGAAATAAAATTTAAATGCCCACAAAAATGTTGTTATTGCGCGCGGCTCAAGCTGTCTGAAATCAAGCTTATATTTTTGGCTGAAATAAGAAATGTAACTTCCACTTGCAGCTTTCTGTGACTCCAGTATGCCTTTAGTGATTCCTCTGAACTCTGCTCATTTCTCTATAATATCTTTAATTCTTTTATCATAGTAAAAGTGTTTCTGGCAACGTTCTGTCACTGGGGAACAGTAAATGAAGTTAGGATTATTAAAACGGGTAATTAGAGGCAAATTCACTTTTATGTGTTTGGCAAACCTTGCCATTTGATAAAATTAAATACCTTGTCACATCTGAAATCAACGATAAATTATAAACGATGGATTATTTGCAAGAAAGCAACACAAAAGTACTTACTAGGCCTGCTTCCAAACTTAGAATAAATGCATTAACAATTTAATATTGACCAGTTATATATGAAATCTGTTCAGAGTGTCAGCACTGCTGGTGGCATGGGATTTATTAGACTAAGTAATGTAAAACAGAATGAAATAGATTAAGTCGTTTTTTATGAAATAATGGTGCCGTTAGATCAGGTACTCTAAGTCAAAGTGGGACATTTCCTCTTGTGGACATTCTCTGAGTTGTGCATGGTGTGTTTAAACTCTCATGCTGCATTCACCCCTAAGCCTTAAATTAAAATAGCCATTAAGAATGATTGGACAGATTTGAAAAAGCAGTGTCTCTCTCCAAGTGTAGAGAGAGAGTTTGGGAAGATTGGGAAAGGTCCCTAGGTGTCTGCAATGATCAGGTTCTATCCACCATCGGTGTGCTAGTGTGGGTCTCCTGAGAGCGGAGACCAACATGGGACTGATCAGGGAAAACACTCGAGGAACAGTTGGCAGGAAGCCAGGGAAGATGGGAAAAGCCTTCAAATCTGCAAATCCAGTTGTTTGCGGGGTGGGGGGTGGGTGTTGCAGGAAGGGAGGAAGAGTGAGTGGAAGCATGTAAAATTCCAGGAAGTTTGGAACATTCATAAAGATCAATGGGAAACCCTCGAGCCAAAGATGATGTTACAGAAACTCTAGCCTCCAGGGCAACCTGCCTTGAGCTGGAAAGAACGTTATTTGCCTCTTATCTTAAGCCAAGTGAGAGATAAAATTCTGAACGTTTGCTCTGGAAGTTGTAGGGGCACAGAGCCTGGCACCAAAGCCACTTCTGAAAATACCTGCAGGGGGCAATGCCCTGCTAGAACAGCCTACCTGGCATCACAGCAGACAGGTGCCCGTGCAGGGAAGTAACTGCAATCTCACAGCTTGGAGCCAGCGGCCGGATATGCACCTGCAGTGTGAAGAGACCCAGGCAAGGAGGGAAGCTAAGTGCCTTGGGACTGGGTCGGGGCTGGGGATTCATCTTAGAAACACAGCCTGCACTGAGGATGCCCAGTAAGAGAAAGGCAACGGGGAATTTTCTCAGTGTGGGAAAACAATAGATGTTCAGTGAATGTTTGCAGTGGTGAATTTATCTTGTTATGGTGTGTCAGTCACAAAAGCAGAAAGCACAGGTATTGCAAACGGAGGGAATTTAATTCAGGGAACTCATTACAGGGGTGATGGAAGACCTTAAAGTTTTCCCAGAGATTAACAATTGACAGAAGAGAGACTGAGGGAGGCGATAATATCATTACAGCTAGAAGCCTGGGTCTTAGGCTATGCTATGAAATTCAATTTCATAGCAGGTTGGCGGGGTTGGGGGAGTGGGGAGGGAGTGAGAAATGAATCCACAAGAGATGCTCAGTTACTATCTGAGATGCTGCCGAGCAGACGAAAGAGGACAAGGGAAAACACCTGATTTCAGACTTTCTTCCACCCTCGCATCTTCTTCCAGGGTCTGTGTTGGACACATCTGGGCAGAAACAAGAGAGTCTGGGAAATGCAGTTCCCTGTGATTTGGGAAAGAGCCGAAGGGTGAGGATGGAACTGAAACCAAGCAGGCCTGTGAGCGGTCCACACAACCTTTTAACAACCACATTGTGTCCGGAAACTTGTAGACAAAAAAGAAAAAGACCAACCAGATGACACTGACACAGGCTGCTGCTGGCAGCTGGCAAAAGGATGCCATTCTCCACAGAAGGGGAATTTTATGGCCTTGATGTTTGGACCAGGATCCTAGAAAACGCAGTTCAGTTCAGTCGCTCAGTCGTGTCCGCCTCTTTGCGACCCCATGAACCACAGCACACCAGGCTTCCTTGTCCATCACCAACTCTTGGAGTTTACCTAGAAAACTAGATCATTTTTAATTTGGAACTTTTATGAGAGTTCTGTATATGAGAGATTTTGCATAATGTCAAGACTGATTGGAAAGGTGCGGGGAGGAGGCAGTTTTCCTTTTTGTTTAGTTTATACATAATTAAAACTCTTACTCTAGTGACAGTTTTCAAATTTGGCACAGCATCTTTTAATCTATTTAATATCAGAAAAGCTTTGAGGCTCTACTCTCTGGGAATTATGTAAACTTAGAAGAGCAAATAAAGCCCCAGGTTTACAGAGTCCCAACACAATTCTAGAGAGGAAAATATTATTATGCTCTTTAGAGACACTGTCTTTGGGACAAAAATGAGCTCCAGAAATTTCTCTAAATTCTTGCAGTCCAGTTCCTTATTTGTTCCTCTGGACCAAATCTTTGGATGGTTACATGATCCTTGTTTGGAACTTTCTGTGGAGGAACATGATTTTCTGTATCACATGATAGGTGCTAAGATAGCAAACATTCTTGACAATTTGATAATGCTTGAAGTCAATATTTTTTTAAAAAAGAAATTGACAAGTATTTAGAGGAAAAGCAGAGTAAATCTGTAGGTGGAAGAGTGGATAAAAGACAGCCATTTCTCTCTTTTTACTTTTATAGTTCAAAATTGGGAAAGGAGTATGTCAAGGTTATATATTGTCACCTTCCTTATTTAACTTATACTCAGAGTACATCATGAGAAACGCTGGGCTGGATGAAGCACAAGCAGGAATCAAGACTGCAAGGAGAAATACCAATAACCGCAGACATGCAGATGACACCACCCTTATGGTAGAAAGTGAAGAGGAACTAAAGAGCCTCTTGATGAAGGTGAAAGAGGAGAGTGAAAAGGATGGCTTAAAACTTAACATTCAAAAAACAAAGATCATGGTGTCCGGTCCCATCACTTCATTGGAAATAGCTGCAGAAACAATGGAAACAGTTATAGACTTTATTTTCTTGGGCTCCAAAATCACTGCAGATGGTGACTGCAACCATGAAACTAAAAGATGCTTGCTCCTTGGAAGAAAAACTATGACAAACCTAGACAGTGTATTAAAAGGCAGAGACATTACTTTGCTGACAAAGGTCCATCTAGTCAAAGCTATTGTTTTTCCAGTAGTTGGATGTAAGAGTTGGACTATAAAGAAAGCTGAGGGCTGAAGCACTGATGCTTTTGAACTGTGGTGTTGGAGAAGACTCTTGAGAGTCCCTTGGACTGCAAGGAGTCAAACCAGTCAATCCTAAAGGAAATCATCCCTGAATATTCATTGGAGGGGCTGATGCTGAGGCTGAAACTCTAATACTTTGGCCACCTGATGTGAAGCGCTGACTCATTAAAAAAGACCTAGATGCTGGGAAAGATTGAAGGCAGGAGGAGAAGGGGACGACAGAGGATGAGATGGTTGAATGGTATCACCGATTCAATGGATATAAAGTTTGAGCAAGCTCTGGGAGATGGTAAAGGACAGGGAGCCCTGGCATGCTGCAGTCTGTGGGGTCACAAAGAGTTGGTCACAACTGAACAACTGAACAACAACTGAGCAATTCAACTCTGGTCCCCAGTTTGCATATGGAATTCAACAACAAAAACATCAACAACAGCAATGCCCTCATGGCTACTCAGAAACACCTTCTTGGAAGGTCTTTGTACACACTGCTTCTGCTCTACAGCTCTCCTTCTAAAATGGAATTCCTTAAAGAGCCTTTCACAGCTGTCCTGATGTTTTCTGTTCCCATGACATGCAGGCACCCAGCAGTGTCCTGTTGGAGATTTTAAACTAGTCTCAGTCCAATGGATGGAAAAGTGTGGGTCAGTGATGGAAGTGAAACAAAGGGAGGAGATGAGAGTCAAGACTTGTGTTCCAGGAAGAGGCTGAGAGCAAGGAGAGACATGGGAGACTCTGGGAGCATTTGGAGAAACGGGAGGATGACAGTTCAGATAGGAGCCTGAGAGATGTGAAAGTGAAGCTAGAGGTGTCCTACTAGGTAGAGGGGGTGGTGGAAGTGGAAGGGAAGAGTCTAGAAGCCAGTGGGAAATGGAACATACAGATGAAAGCAGTGCTGGGGACAGGGGGTGGCTGGGCATCCTTTTGGTGAACATTTTATTATGATTTTATTATCAACTCTTTCAAAGAGGAAAGAAACTTACTGATAACACCTGAAAACTCACCACTTAGACTCTATTTTCAAAATCAATTTCAGGCATTCATTTACTACCCCCACACAAACTTGGGCTTCCCTGGTGGCTCAGATAGTAAAGAATCTGTCTGCAATGCAAGAGACCCTGGTTGGATCCCTGGGTCGAGAAGATCCCCTGGAGAAGGGAATGGCAACCCACTCCAGTATTTGTGCCAGGAGAATCCCTGTAGACAGAGGAGCCTGGCAGGCTACAGTCCATGGGGACGCAGAGAGTCAGACACAACTGAGCAACTAAGTATGGCATAGCCCAGAGGAGGCAGAAAGAGGGAGAGAAGGCGGAGGGGGAGACAAGGAGAGAGCCCTGTGGTGTTTAGTGGGTTTTACTAGATTTTCCATGTCATTAATTTCTCATCTGCAATGACTGACAGTTTTTCTTGGGTTTTCCAATATTTATCCTCCTGTATTCTCCAAGCCTCTCTTGTTTTGCTTTGTTTGCTTACTGCCTTGTTTAGGTATGCTTGCAAAATGTTGAATATTATTAGTGACAGAGGAAATTGCCTAAGGTTTTTTTCTAGATTTCTGACAGATACTCTAATCAGAGTGAAGAAATTGATATTATTTCTAGCTCATTGAGGATATATGACTCGTTTATGTTTTATTTTGCATTTTCTTTGCTTTGAGGGAATGTATAGAATTGAAACAAACACATTTGGGTAATCTAGTGACATGATTTTACCCTTTTTCTCCTCTTCCTGTATTTTTACATCAATAGATTTGACTGAAGTTGTTACATTCTTGCATCTCTGAGAGAAGTCACCTTTGGTTCCAAGGAATAACTTTTAATACACTAAAGGATTTGATTTTCTGATAGGAGTTCACCCTTGTTACCTATTTTATAGATAAAAAGGATTACTCCCTCACACTCTTTTCAGATCATTGATTTTTTCCACACTTTGTTGAGTGTGTTTTGTAATCTGTGTTGACCTGGGAAACCCCATTCGTACATTCCTTTCTGAGATAATCCCTTCTCTTGGGTGACATAGACTTTTCTCGAGGGAATCCTTCTCCCCCAAGGACGTGGTTTTCTCTGAAGCCTTAAGGTCATGGCTGACCAGCTCCTGCATCTATCCACTCATCTGTCTGTAGACCGGGTGATGTATGTCTTGCCTCTCCTCAGTGATTCTTCCAGAACAGTGCTGCCATCCCTCCTAAAATATTCCAGCTTTAAAACTCCAGGTATACCACCCTTCCCCTTCTTTGTTGTGGACACCTGTCGACACTGTTTCATTCCTCCACAGTTCTTGGAGTTTTACCACTAGCTCACGTTCACGGTCTTTGACAGCATTCCTTCATAATCGAGATTCAGAGCATTCAGCTCTTCAAGGAGTCTTTCTCATTAGACAGTAAGTCCCCCACCTACGAACCTTCAAGTTGCAAAGTTTCAAAAAAAAAAAAATTAAAAAAAAATTAAAAAAAAATTCATAATAAAAAAAAATAAATAAAAAGGAAAAAAAAAAAAA